>JASDQU010308139.1:20832-31535 GCA_032191745.1 Picea mariana | reverse complement strand
GTTTTCATCAGATCTTATTTTACCCTTGAATTTGGAATTTCCCTTGTTGATGCATCTGGGCCTACCTGTGGAGTTTTTTAACCTTTATTCTTCCTTCGTTTCCTCTAACCTTGACTCACGCCCCCTTTTGACAAGGGTCTAGTAAAGCATTCACTGGAACTAGGCCTTTTAGTTACCCTTATTCATTTGATAGGGTGTTTCTCCACTATCAGCGAGTGTGCATAGCCCCGGCGGAGTCACCCTGACGTCATAGAACTTGCGCCGCTGCCATCGATCATCCATATCCCTGACAGAGATATATGCATACCCTCTCTTACTGTGCGCTCATTTGATATAGTTGACCTTTATTTCGGCAGAATTCCCTAGGTGAGGAGGAGAGGAGGACTCTGTTATTTGCAAAAAATGATATGGTTAAGGTGAAACTCACTAGCTCTGTCTTTGAGGTGCATGTAGTCCTTTCCATATTACCATCTTTCCCTTAAGGTTTTACCAGAACACTAAGAAGACACTTCCACATTTCTCCAAATTTGTTCATTTGTGCAGGCTAGATAGAGAACCCCTCGAAACAACCATAGGTTCCTCACCGTTTCTTGTGTTGTAAGTGAACGACGAGTTGGGAACTGATTTATCCATATCGCATGATTTGAGGTCAGCCATATTTTTGCTAAACACAATCTTCAAAAGCATAGAAGAAAAAGATGAAACAAAACTATGTTTCACAATTGAAATAAACATCGTAAAAGCAAGAACATTTTTTTTTTTTAAATGAAAATATTGTTTTAGGGCTTGGCCATTCAACGGGAGGGCATCAGGTTCCCCCCTAAGATTCTACATTCGATAGGTTCCTGCCCCAATATTCTTGGCTACCTGCAATGGTCCGAGGCATAGATTCTGAAAATTAGAATGTTTTCCTTTAGGCTCATTTGCTCTGTCCCACTTTAGGACTAAGTCTCCTACTTCAAAAATTTTCTCTTTAGCCTTATTCTTATCAAACCACCTTTTAACTATTTGTTTATGGGCTATGAACTTTGATTTAGCTTTATCCCTTTCTTCTTATAACATGTTCAGGTTGTAAATTCTTTGTTGTAAGATTGATGAGGGTTTCCCTCTAGATTATTGAGCAAGTTGAAGAGATGGAAGATATAGCCCGTTCGGGAGAATGGCTTCCTATTCATATCCTATAAAGTATGGGGAATTCCCTATAGCCTCCTTGGGTGTAACTCTATCTTCCCACAAAGAATTATGGAGTAGATTATGTGAATTCATCTGGTTGTCTGCAATGATTTTCTTCAATATCCTCACTAGGTTCTTATTAGTTGATTCAGCCACTCTGTTTCCCTATGGATAATAGTTTGCAGAGTATCTAATTATGATTCATTTGTCTAAAGAAAAATTTTCTAGTAAGGTGGAAGAAAAATAAGTTGCATTATCAAAAACAAGGATAGAAGGGACACTGAACCTTGTGATTAGTTGTTGTTCTATGAATTGTATTACTACTTTGTCATTTACATGAGTTAGAGGGATGACCTATGCTCATTTCATGAAATAATATGTGGCAGTAAGTATGTACTTATGTTGTTTTGAATAGCTTGGTGTAATTTATCCTATGATATCTAACCCCGATTTCTCAAAAGGCCTAGAAACGACCATCGGTTGGAGTGGAACAACTACTCTCTTCTCCCTTCTGACACTTATTTGAAAAGTCTTACAGTTTCTAGCGTATGTGTGAGTGTCTTTGAATAAACAAGGCCAATAATAGACATCTCTCAATATATTCTGAGTTGTGGTGTTTCTTGTAAAATTTCCACCAGCAGGACCATCATGAATCTCTTTCATAACTTTGTTTGTGTCTTCACATTCGAGACATATTAGAAGTACCCCATCATAATTCACCCCGAAGAGTACCAAATGTATGAGGCTATATTGTGTGGATTTTAGCCTAAGAGCTCTCCTTTCCCTAGGGTTTAGGTTTTCTTGGCACGTCCCATGATGTAGGAGATAAGTCAGTTTCTCATACCAAGACTCTTGCCCAGGGGATATGTATGAATTTTCACCACACCACAATTCCAGTTCGTTCTCCCATCTACGGTCATCATTCACTTGGTCCTGGGCTTCGGCTGCTAGTTTTCATAACCCTTGTCCCTTAACTAGTTTAGCGGGTTTTATATCTAGGTAAAATTCTTGGACTACTGCCATCCATTTTCCTCTTCTTTCCCCCATTTCCTGTTGAGTAAATAGGGATCAGACTACAGGGTGAGGCATGATGACTTTGGTATGCTTCTTGGGGATGTAAGATATGAAATTTTTTACTGCCCTATATGCTGCATAAGCCTGCTTTTCTATAGAAGGATAATTTAGTTCGACACCTTGGATATTAGTGCTCATGAATGACACTGGGGCCTCATTGTTGCTATCATCCTTCTGAGTTAGTACTGCGGATAACGATTGGTCAGAAGAGAAAGTATAGAAGAAGAAATCTTTGTTGAAATCAGGGCTTCGCAATACTAGGGCTTGAGATATTGTAGTCTTAATATTGTTGAAATCCTTCTTTCTCTCATCATCCCACTCAAACTTAGCATATTTATGGATCACTTTTTGTAGGGGTTTGATAGTTTCCATGAAATCGGGGGTGAATTTCCTCACAAAGTTGATTTTCCCGAAGAATGATTGAAAAGCCTTTTTGTTGTGGGGTAATGGAAGCTGAGCTATATCCTTAATCCTTTATGGATCTATGTGAATGCCTTCTTGAGATATAATGTGGCCTAACATCTTACCTTCCTCGACACCGAAAATAGTTTTCTTAGGGTTTAAGGATATACCGTATTTCCTACACCTCTCATAAATCTGGGTTAAATGTTGGATGTGATCTTCTTTGTTCTTTGAATACACGGTCACGTCGTCCAAGTAGACTACTACACACTTGTTGATTAGTCCCTGAAATGATACATTCATGGCCCTCTAGAAGGTTTCCCCAACATTGATTAAACCAAAGGGCATACATTTATAAACTAAGGTTCCCCACTTGGTTCAAAACGTAGTTGTCAAGCGATCTTATTATGAAACTAGAACTTGGTTGTAACCTAAGAAACTGTCCAGCAAGGAGAAAATATATGAGCCAAACACGGTCTACAAGAGTTGTTCCATTGGTGGGACTGGGTAGTTGTCCTTTTCTGATTCCTTGTTGAGGTTTCTGAAATCTATGCATAGGCAGATTTCCCCAGACTTTTTCCTTGCAGGAACCAAGTTTTCTACCCAGGCAGAGTGTCTAACCAGGAAGATAACTTTGGCATATAACAGTTTCTTTAACTCCTAGCACATGAGGGGATCCAGGGATGGGTGATACTTCTATATTTTCTATTGGAAGGGTTTTACTTCAAGCTTTAAAGGGATAGTGTGTTGGATGACATGGGTATCATAAGTTTTTAGATCTCAGTAGGATCGCACAAAGACATCTTGGTATTGTATCAAAATTTTGAGATAGGTCTTCCTTTCCTCTCTAGATATTGTCTTGCTAAGGTTTACATTTTTTGGGTTTTCCTGGGTTCCAAGCTTTATAGTTTCATGCATGGGACAGGAGCTACTGGTCTTCCTGTTTTTTGACCCCTTAAATATTTTCCTTAGGTCAAAAAGGTTTTCGAAATTGGCTATTCCCTTTAGTATTTTGTGAAACTTCTATCTGTCAGTCGGTTGATCTTTCTGAGGATCAGTTTTTGTTTATTGTTCTTGGAATACTTCATCTTTAATAGCCAAGTCTTTGAAATTATCTTCGTTAGTCAAAAAGTTTATGATCTGTTCATCTCCTTCAAAGACCTTCCAATTGGAAATATTGTTGGGCACCGATGGTTTGTAGATAAATTCCATGGTGAATCAGGAGGCTTCATAATCTTATAGAGGGGAAAGCCTTGAAGCAGTGGTGGCCAGAGAATCAACAAGAATTTTCTTTGCTCTGGGGATTGTTGTAATGTTGAAATCCTCGAAATGCTCTATTAGCCTGTGCAGTTCTTATTGGTACTTCTTCAGGTGTGTGGAGTTGCAATGTATAGTATTCCTTCTCTGACAATGATTCCAGAATATCTGAAAACCTTCAATTATTTGATGTTTAATTCTATGGCTTTCTTTATCCCTTGTACTAGATCTTCATACTCTTCGGTGTTATTTATGCATTCGAATTCTAGTCTATAGGAAAGGAAATTTTCTTTACCTTCCAGATTAATGAGGATACACCCTACTCCTGACCCTTCTTGCGATTTAGATCCATCAAAATATAAGGTCCAGACTTGTGGGAAGAACCTACAAACTCCCTCTTTCTTGTAACTTTCCTCTTTTGCTCCTATTTGTTCTGTGATTTCTAATGCAGGTTCTTGATAGAAAAGAGTTTCCTCCACCACCGTCGGCAATTCCTCGTGAAAAATCATTTTGGATTTTTGGGTAAAGGGAACATCAGATCATAGATGAGAGAGGGGAGAAGTTCCCTAATTCAGAATCATAGGAATAACTTCCTAGCATGGGAAAATATGATGATGAGGGTTCATTAAGGGTTTCTAAGTTGGTGACAGTGTGCTTTAGATACCTTTCCCTATCAATCCTGATCATATTTATGTGTCACTTTAATGGAAGCCAAAGGTGAGCCCAATCTGTACTAAAGTATTTTTTTAACTTCTTAGACCAATCTCGACTTAATAGAAATTCATAAGCTTCTAGGATATCTAATACAATGATATCAATTACTTGCACAAATTTGTGGTGTGTCGCTATTCTGATCATTACATATTTTAGTTCTCTCGTGACCTTCAGCTAGGTTATGTCTAGCTATATCACATGTTTGTCACTTTTGAGGGGGACTGAGTTTAATGTTTTGAAAATAGATAGTGGAATAACATTAGAATATCCCTCTGAATCGACCAAATAGTTATGGAGGTTTATGTTGAAGACTTCAAACGTTAAAAGGATCGGTGGGACAAAAGGTTTTCCCTTCTTATCTTCATAGCAAGCATTCACATTCGGTTTATTCCCTAGATTTGTGGGAGTTAAATTTCTTCCTAGGTCAGTGTTTTTCGTAGGATTTTCTATTGATTTCAATGCTTGTAGCAGAAAGTATTTTGCTGAGATATTCTACATATGTCCAAAACAGATATATTTTCCTTAAACTTCTTCAAATATTCTACTATGTGGTAATCTAGCTTTGGAGATTCTCATGTATGGATGTTTATAGGGTTTCTTCAGGGAGAAAAAGGTGCTTTCGGGTTATTGGGAGCTGGTTTTCCTCCCGAATTTGGGGTCTTAGAAAGGTCATTTGAGACAGGTTGACCCTTAATTCATGTTTTCATAGCCAAGACTTTTGCGGGTGGTTCCTGAAGCTCAAATAATTCATTGGAAAGCATTTCTAGGTCAGGGTCCCATATCAACATGGTTGTTTTTTCTGATGGAGCAACTTCATCTTAATCAAAAATATTCATAACCGAGGCGTTTGATTGTCTAGTCAAGGAGACTTCATCTAGAAACTGGTTGGCCATCAAATTCATGGCATGCGCCCATTGAGGGAAGTCTCTTTCAGAGTGGTTCTCTTGCTGGTAGGTATAGAAAGTGTGGGATGCTACATTTCCCATATCGATGTTTAAGTTGGCTGGGAGAGGTTCAATTGCTTTGAATGGTGGATTTATTTTCAAAAAAGGTTTATAGGGTTTAACTCCTTGGTTTCCATCTCCTACACTTCTCTTCATGTCTATGATATCGTTTTAAAACTTCTTGACCATGCGTTGTAGGTCCTCTATGTCCCCACTTCCATTTTTGGGAGTTTGTTCTGTTTGTTTCCATAGGGGTCTAGTCAATAGGAGTCCTCTCCTGGGAGGAGGTTGAACTTATTTCTTAACTAACGAGACCTTACCTTATTTGCATCCTTTCATTTGGAACTCTATCATTTTGGATTCTTCAAAATTCTCAGCTAGGGTTTGTTTGGCAACCCTCTTCACAAACATGGAAATAGAAGTTAGGAGGGAATTAGCGTATACTTTGATTTGAAACTCCTAAGTAGGTTTAACTTCGGGATGGAATTTATTTAAGATGGTGGTAAATATTTGAATGAAATCTTTAACCCTTTCCTTTTAACTCATGGTGGTAGCGAACCACTCAGCCATCAAATCTCTTGTAGTAGTTTCTTCCACAAATTTATCTAGAAAATCCTTTTAAAACTTCGTCCAACTAGTTATGGACCCTACGGGTAGGTTAAAATACCACATGGAGGCTGAATTCTCAAAAGTGTAGTGGAAAATCCTACAAACTACGCCTTCATGTTGGACATTCATAATTTTGATAGCTAGTATGAATTTTTTTATATGGTCTTCAGGCAATCATGAGGTTTCAGTGTCAAGTTTAGAAAGTAACTTATATGGATATCAGGGAAGGTTATGTACTCATCCAATGATGGACAAAGCATATCTGGACAACCAAGTTTGATTATTCTGTAGTGGGTTTTCCCTCTCTTCATCATGGTCATTTTTATCTTCCATGTCTGAGTTAAACCCTTCTTCTTCTGAAAAGTCGTCGGGCTCGGAGTAGTTGTTGGTTAGTGTTTCAGGGATTAGATTAAGAAAATGTTTGATTTTGATGAGAGAAAAATCTATCAGGTCTTCTACTGTTTGCAAAAAAAACTAGTCGAGGGACTCAACCACCAGTCTGCTTATTTTTCTTTGAGGAAGAAATGGAGCTAAGGGCAGTGCACTGATCTGTTGAGTGTAAGCTCTTATGATTCTTCTGAATTGGTTCAATTCCTCGTGAGGAAGAGTGTAAGGTATATCAGGGAACATGAGTTCTTCCTCGGGATGTGGTGAGTTACTCATTTCAGGAGTACTCAGTGTGTGTGGGTTGTCTTGGGAATGAATAGCCATGCATGTGGGATCTTTTGAATCTATAGGCTGTCTGAAATATTATGTGAAATATATATTCAGCCATTCATTCTTCAGGCCCTCCTTCTAGTGCCAATTCTGTTGAGGGGTCCTAAATCCATTTAAATCAACATCATGAACCAAACCCGCCACCGAGGCCCAATTAGACTCTACAACGTTTAATAGTGGAATGGTTCTCTAGACCTTGTGATCCGACCAAAATAATCAATGGGATTTATGTTTTCTTGTGAATGATTTCTCCTTCAGTTCGAATGTTCTCTTTTTGTTTTTTCTCTTCTATGGGAATGATATAAGATAAATTCGGAATAAACCAACTAAGTGACAAAGTGGGAACAAACTTAACTACTGGAGAATAGGTTGAGCTTGGGATACCCTTTCACTCTAGAATGAAGACAATGATCGTCTACCACAAGCCTAGTACTAATATGTTAACTGTGCGGGTATTCCAATTACTGACTGAGATAGAATTTATCATAAGAAAACATGCATGCAATAAACGATGGCAAGAAAAATAATTCACTCAACTCTAATCATCAATCACATAATAACACAACGATTTATTTTCATCATTAAATACAAGAACTGTAAAACATTGAATCAGATAATTTATCAATAGATTTAGTAGCTATTACTCGTTACAACATCCATTCATGAGACGAAATAAGAAATAATTGTTCTCCACATTCAATCATACACTCATTTTGATGAAAAACAAAAACTTGTCTCTGGTCCCAAAAGGACTTCTCAATTAAAGGAAGCTCCAAAATAGTTCTTAACAAAACCAAAAAATGAGGGTCTTTGTAACAACCATCGACCCTTGCTAATAGGTCGATCCTCCTATTTATAACAAACTATTAACTAAAAATAACTATTAAAGTGAAACTAAGTAAAACAAAAATCGCCACATGGTGTTTTATTCTATTAGTCTTTCTGAGAGTCATCTCATGATCTCACTTAAGTGGGTGACTCTTCTCGTACTCTGACCACTTAATGAAGAGATCCTTGCATGTTTTAGCATACGGGAATCTATGTTGTTCCATTGGGGCCAAGTGAATCTCTCTTATCTCTAATACTTGTGCTCGATACTTGACTATTCTGGCACTTAATTGTTGCAACATATCCTGAGCTTTGATTGCATGCTCCATGAACTATCGCACCTGACCTCATGCCATATTTGTCCCCTTTGATATTTCCTTATCCCATGATAAGTCTTGTTCGGTGTGAGTCTCGACTATGTCGCGCAAGTCGAAAAATTCATCGGGTGTGCCAAACTCGGGGAGGCTGATGTCTTTCATTACCTCGTTGATATTGATCCAGCCTTTCTCGCACTTGGCCCATTTTTCTTGGATTTCCCGATGAGGGTCCCAAGCCATTTTTCCCAATACTCGGTCGATTTCTTTATGCGATCAAGGCTTCTCTCTTTTAACACCTGAATGTCATGCTCTTCTGCATCTTGACCCTGTTGGATCACACTGATATATTTGACTCTTTCCATGGCTTTTTGTGCTTTCTCGTACCACCTCTCCATATATTTTCATGTCGCAAGTGCCATGAGGGTGTCTTCCTGAAGCCTGGCTATCCTTGCAATGAATAGGTGACACTCATCTGTAAATTTGTTGTAGGCCTCCTAGAATTCACTCCTTAGGAAAATTGTGGCCTATCTGGTGTCCTGGTAGTATTTCACTAACTGGTGAAAATGTTCCAATTCCTTCAGAGCACCAGCCAGTTACTTTTCATCTCTTTTAGCTCTGTTCAGGGTGGCATCTATGATTTCCATCCCTGCGTCGATAAGTTCAGATGTCTTATCATGCTCTGTGCTGATCATGTTTTCCTCCGTGGTGATGAGGATGGATCGATCTAAATTGATCCTCCTCTTCTTGGTGGTTCTCTGGACGATAACCTTTTTTTTCTAGTCTTAAGCGATGGCACGTATGTAGACTACTTCATCCATGGGTTCCGGGATTTGTTGATATCCCCAGGTGAGCATATGTCCTAGGCTCCTGATAGTATATATTGGTTCAATAATGGGGTCTTGAACTTCTTCCATGTGTTTTGGAGGTCTAGATTATGTTTTTTGCTCATCAGGGATTTGAGTATCGATTGAAATTGAGGCATTGGGGGTAGGCTCGATACTAACTTGATTATCATCCATTGAGAATCCGATTCCTTGTAGTGGTTCTTCTCCCTTTTGTTCGGTTGTCTCTAGATCATCCTTTAGACTATCGATTTGGTTATTCAGTGCATTGGGAAGCTCAGTGTCTAAGACACTCTCGATTTCCTATTCATTTTGTGGAAGACCCTGAATTTGTGCATCGAGAGTTGGGGAAGATGTCTTCTCTTTCTCCTTTTCCTCCTCGATCTGTATGAGGGTTTCTAGGGACACCTCCGGGCTCTCTTTGTCATCATAGATGTTTATCAATTCACTTTGGGGGTTTGGCGCACTTACTCTCCCTGATGTTTCGACTATATCTAGCTGAGTTGACACACCTGTCGATGATCCGGATGGTGGTGTTATGAATTCAGGTTTTTCTAACCTCGTAATTTCATCAATTTCTACTAATTCAGGGCTACTTAGGCCCGTCTGGCTTACATATGGGTTATTGACATAGGGTCGTGTCATTCCTGTGAGGTCTGGGTCATCTTGCAACTGATCAATTATTCCCTACCCATGTTCTATCATGAGTAACCCTCTCTCCCGAGTGTCCTGAGTCATAGGGAAACCTCTTTCTTGCAACGAGGTTATCAGGGGGGCTTATGTTGCTTTTGCCGCTATCATTTCTTCCCTGGCCCTGAGGGCCTTTTGAGCTGATTTCTCTAATATTGTCATCTATTCATCCAGGCTCATGGCTCGGAACCTGGTAATTTTGGGATCGGCCATCCTTTCCACCACCTCGTCCTATTATTGTGTATTTTCTATGAAGAGTTCATCTTTAAATTTTTCATGGCCATACGGCCAGTAGGACGACACTTGCGAGGTGTGGTTCAAGACTAGACACCTGAGTTCGTGCTTATGGAATCAGTCGGTCTGGAATTTGAAATTCAATTGGCTAAACCCCTCTTTCTTGGTTTTAGTGGTGTCTTTCACTAGGTAGAAGCCTACATGGAATCCATAGGGTATAAATGCATGTTTTTTATCCTTGATCAGGGTGACATTGTAGCCCCGTAGGATGGTCTGGTAGCATATCTCTCCCACTACTATCTGGTCAGGAACATGCGCTGGCAAAAAATGAGGTGCTCTAGTGTCCCCGAAAACCTTGATGTAGGTATCACACTCATCCAGATACCAGTGGACAACCTTTGATATCATCTTTTTGGTCGTAGCCGATAGTCTCGGGCATTCTTTCTTGAAAAGAATAAAGTAAATATGTGCGATGAATTCATCACAGATGAGGGAGTAGGATTTTTTGTACCTGTTCTCCCATAAAATGTTGAAATATATGTGGACCGGGAGTTATGCGACGTTTCATCTCAGGTTTGTGTCGTCAAAGATGTTTCCGGCACATATGACGTCCAGTAAGTATGAATCCATGTAGAAGGTTGGTGTCTCTCCTTCCTTCAGTGTCTAAGCCCATTGTACGCAGATCCTTAGTTTCTTAGAAATGATGGCTCCCCAGTTAAAGCTGCTCCCAAAAATGACTACTATGTAAGCTAGGGGCATCCATGCCTCTGAAAATTTGGAACAGTCTTTCTCCCCATACAATCGACAAATGAGAGCCATTAGGTAGATGTTGCACAACTGAGAGGGGGAATGAATCATTTGTTACTGTTCTTAAAAGATTATGCCCATTTTAAACTCTTTAC
>JASDQU010308139.1:7607-19972 GCA_032191745.1 Picea mariana | reverse complement strand
TGGTTCACACCATGTGTTCATCATCAGTGAACTTTATGATGAGATTCCTTAGCTTCTCTGGCAGGTAAAACTCTTCATCTTCTCTATCAGTTACATTCAGTCAATTATGGCTTCTAAGCCCCTTCCTTCACATGATCATTGGCGGTGACCATACGCCTGGGCTTAACGAGCACTTGAGTGACTCTCAATTCAATGGAAATGATTCATTCTTATGAAATGAACGACTGCGTAACTTCGACACTTTACCCTTCAAAAATTTTGTGTTTCAAACCTTTCGAAACTTTCGAATCAAAATTCCTGAATAGATCGAATGATTCACATTAAATCTTGGAACCAGATCAATGATTAGCATTAATCCTTACAGCCATCCTTCATTACTTAATCCAACGTCTAGGACTTAATCAAACAGTGAGATGTATGGCCACCTTTTAATCTGTGACTTCATATATTATGCCTATGCTATCCTTCCACTATGTCTTGATCAATGGTTGAGAGTTCATTTGTCATCAAATTGACAGACGATATCTCCTTCGGGTCTCCGTACTTCAGAGATTTCAAGTCTCAACCCTTTATTTCCTCTCGAGTGAACACCTACTCGGTAAGTCATAAATGGTGGAGACTGCTTTTTGTTGGTCAACGCTTCCACTTACACTATCCTTCCACTGTAGTAAATCAACGGACAAGAATGCTCCTTAAGTGATCTTTCAGATCGGACGTCTCATGTCCACTTCGGGTCTTTGACATTCAGGACTTCGAGTCTTTGGGTGAGTGATGGTGGCAAAAATCCCAAAGAAAAAATTCTGGAGTAACGTAACTCTTGCATCACTTGATGATGTGTCATGAGTCAAGAATCTTCCACGTGTCACTCTGATTCATGATTTTCACGTACCTGAAATGTTGATTTCAACTTGACACTTATCACTCTCTGACTATGCCACGTATCCTTGATGACATAGACTATTGACGTGGTATGTTGACGTGGACTTCCTGACGTGGTCTTCCATATGCCCTTTTACTAACGTGGTTTTCTGACCAACAGCCCTGATCCAACGGTCCTTTTTTGTCCTCCAAATCTAACGGACATTATTCATTTCAGATTTCCAGGCTTTGGGTATTTCACATTTCAAAAATTCTTGAGTGTAACCTCCTCACAACTTTATATCCAATGTGAATGATGCTCATTCGATCAAGATCTTGGATTGATGACTTGATCTTTCTTCGATGCAGCTTTGCTAGCTTATCTTGTCCTTCCACTCAAAATTGATTCGACGGCTGACGGAAATTCACATTTCGGGAATTTCAAATCTCAAACTTTCCTGAGTGTAAGATCCTCACATATTTACACCCAAACTAAATGTTTCTCATCGATCATGTTCTCATATCGACGGATTTATCTTTCTACGATGCAGTTTTCCTAGCTTATCCTGTCCTTCCACTTGAAAGTGATCCGATAGTTGACGAGAATTTTGCATAATAGAATTCTCAAATGTTTTTTCTCGCTTATCCTGTCCTTGCACTAAACAATGATCCAATAGTTGTGAATTTTCTTAAAACAGATCCAAATGAATAATGATTGCGCAACCACAATCTGTGAGTGTTTTAACTCATCACCCAACTCCGCAATGGGAAGATGTGTCGTATTGGTGAGTTAAACACAATCATTTATCTTTGAAGTTATAAGATCAGACGGTGCTGACTAATTGCGGAATAGGAACAAGCACGATGTTTAATTCCAATTTCAATCTCCGCAATTCATCCCTGTCGTAGATTTGTCGATTGTGCATCCGACAGTCACGATTTAATATGACTTAAACACATTGTTTGTTGGATCAACCACAGTTGTAGATCTTTGAATCTATGAGATTTGACGATCTAGAAGGATTGCGGGATTGTAAATGGCAAGTAGTTTAATTCCACTTTCTCTCCCCGCAATGCATCCATGTCATTGATCTGGCTTACAGATCCGATGGTCTCGATTTGATCTGATTTTTATTGCACCATATCTTCTGAGAATTTGATATTCATTTGTTAAGTCTCCTAAGCTTTAATATCCATTCACTTCCTTCTGCTTTGCCTTCTGTTCTTTCCATAAATGACAAGCACACTCCTTCCTTCCAAACCTTCCAACAATATCCCCCTTTTGCATTGATGGAAACCTTCAAAGGCTGCGCTATACAGCTTGGACCTCCAACTGTAGCATCCGGACCATTCCTTTTCTCCCCCTTTGACATCAATTTCAAAGAAAACATGCTCCCCCTGAGCTATTGTAGTACTTTTCGGAGGTATCAGATATTCAACCAACACATACTCCCCCTAATAGGATGGACTCACTTAGGTGAGAGTAGGGATGACACCTAGCTTCTGGAGAAAATATTCAAAAGGTGTCTTGTCTAGGGGTTTAGTAAAGATGCCTGCAATTTGTTCTGTGGAAGGAATATAATTCAGCTGAACAGCTTTGTTTGTAACATGTTATTTGATAAAATGATACTTTATTGGGATATGTTTCATATTTGGATGGAAAACAAGATTCTTCGAGACACTAATGGCACTGGTGTTATCACAATGAAGTGGAATTGGATTAGTATAAGTTACCTTCAAATCTACAAGATTTTGTAACATCCATAAAATCTGAGTGCAACAAGTAGCAGCAACAATGTACTCTTCCTCTGTAGTTGATAAAGAGGTAGATCCCTTATTTTTACTAAGCCATGCTACTAACGAATCACATAAGAAGAATGCACCTCCAATGGTGCTCTTTCTCTCATCCAAATAGTTTTCCCAATCAACATATAAATATGCAGTTAATTGTAAGTTCTGATTTCTAGGATACCAAAGACCATACGTCATTGTACCCTTCAAATATTTGAATATCCTCTTGACAACTTCTAAATGACTTTGTTTAGGGGTATCCTGATAACAACCTACCATTCCAACAGCCTGCATTATATCAGGACGGGATGCCGTGATGTACTGAAGACTGCCTATCATTGATTGATATGGTCTTTGATCAACATCAGGTGAAATATCATATTTACTGATCTTGCAACCAACCACCATAGGTGTACTGACAGGAGAGGAATATTCCATGTGAAACCTCTTTAACATATCTTTCAAATATTTTTCTTGAGAGATAAATATCCCTGTAGAACTATGATTGATTCGTAAACCAAGAAAATATGACAGTTCTCCTATCATGGACATCTCAAACTCAGTCTGCATTGAATTAGCAAACCACTGAACTGAAAGTTCATTAGTGCATCCAAAGATAATGTCATCTACATAAACCACAACAACTAATAAATCAACACCTTCAGATTTAATATATAGATTACTATCAACAGTACCTTTCTTGAACCCTTTGTCCTGTAGAAATTTGTCCAGTCTGTGATTCCAAGCTCGTGGTGCCTCTTTCAGTCCATATAATTCCTTTTTCATCTTACAAAGATAGTTAGGATTATTTGTCAGTGAGAATCCTTCAAGTTGCTCCATGTATACTTCTTCTTCTAGGTCTCCATTAAGAAAATATGACTTAACATCCATCTGATATACTTTAAATTTCTTATGACATGCATAGGCCAGAACCATTCTGATGGATTCCAATCTTTCCACTGGTGAAAAAGTTTCATCAAAATCTTGTCCTTCAACTTGTGCATACCCCTTATAGACCAATCTAGATTTATTCTTAACAATTTGTCCTTGTTCATTTATTTTATTCTTAAACACCCATTTGGATGCAATTACATTCTTATCTGCAAGTCTAGGAACAATCTCCCAAGTATTGTTTTTCTCAACCTGATCTAGTTCCTCATTCATTGATTTTAAACAATTTTCATCTTCACTGGCTTCATTGAAGTTCTTGGGTTCCACCATGGATATGAAGGCTATATGTGATTGCTCGGTGTTTTTGGTTATCCTTCTCCTGGTTTGTACACCTTTGTCTTTCTCACCAATTATCTGACTTATAGAATGATTCTTTTGAGTAATCCTAGAGGAAGGATTTGATGTTCTCTGTTGATTTGAGTCTGCCTGAGTATTTGCTTCTTCAACTAACTCAGAGTCTTCTTGTTTTTATTATTGGACATGTTCAGCTTCAACTTCAACTATATCCTATGTTGTTGATTCAGTTTTTCTCTCCTGTCTTACTGAGACACCTTCCTCAACTTTTATGTCAATACAATCAACCAATTTATGCAGCCGCTTATTATAGAATATGTATCCTTTACTGTTTGTAGCATACCCTAAGAAGATACCTTCATCAGCCCTGCCATCATACTTGCCAATTTTTTCATTATTATTATCTATGTAGCACTTACTCCCCAAGAATTTGAAGTGTTTGATTGTAGCAGGTATTCCATGCCACAGTTCATAAGGTGTCTTGTCACTGTGTGGTCTGAGATGAGATTTGTTAAGAATATGGATTGTTGTGTGTATTTCTTATACCATGTAGGTTTGACCAGTGTTCTTCTCATTCATCATTGACCTGACCATTTACTAAATTGTTCTGTTTTGCCTCTCAACTACTCCATTTTGCTGTGGATTTCCTGGGATTTTGTATTCTCTTTTGATCCCATGTTTATCACATAATTCCTTGAAATCACCTGACATAAATTCTCCTATGTCTAACCTAACAAACTTTAATCTGTTGCCTGTTTGATTCTCAATTAAAGCCTTAAATATTTTAAATTTCTCAAATGCTTCATCTTTTTCTTTGAGAAAAGCAACCCAAGTGTGTTTGGAGTAATCATCAATGATCAGCATGAAGTAGTTTTCCTTCCCCGTGCCTTCCTGTCTTGATGGTCCACATAGATCCATATGAACTAATTCGAGTGGTTTCTCTGTTGAAGTAGATTTCTTGGATTTAAACTGTGTCCTAGTTATCTTTCCTACTTGGCAAGGTTTACACGCAGAATCTTGTGGCTTTGATATTCTTGGAAGATATTTTATTGCCTAAAGAATTTTGATCTTTATTAAGTGGTCAAAGTCTAGATGTACAAGTCTCCTATGCCATCACCATCTCTCATCATGTTTTCTTAGATGACACTCTACTTTATCTTCTTTCCGCACATATACATTATTATCTGTCCTTATGACTTTAGGCACCACCTGTCCTGAGTTTACAGACTTTATATTACAATCCTTGGAAGTGAACGCCACTTCACATCCTCTGTCACCCATTTGACTTACACTGAGCAAATTATGTTTCAGCCCATCTACAAGTAGAACATCCTGGGATTTTCCTTTACCATTACTCAAACTCACCATCCCTTTACCCTTGATTTTTCCTAGTTCATCATTTCCAAAGGTTACATTTCCTATTTTTCTTTTACTTATAGACAAAAATGTATCCTTGTCTCCAGTGATGTGCTTGGAACATCCACTGTCTATATACCAGGGGTCCTTTTGTTTTTGAGTTGAAAGTACTAGACCACATTTTTCACTATATTTCTTTTTCCATGTGTTGGCATTTACAGCTAAAGGATTTATCCTTGAATCTGCCTTGTACTTCTTCAGATGGAAGTTTGCATATTTGTGGCCGAAGTTATGACAGTTATAACATTCGATCTCATTTTTTAGTAGGTCAAATTGATTGGTGCTACGTTTTCTATTCAATGGCTGCTTAGTTATATGTTGTAAGGATTGTTTATATATTGACCTCCCTAGATGCATGTATCTAAACTTAATTTGACAATTTGCAATCTTATGACCAAAATTAGAACAGTAAAAACAATAGCCATCGAATAAATTTTGGTACCTAAAGCATGGCCTTCTTCTTGACATTTGTTGCTCCATCTTCTGATCTCTTTTTTTTTTATCAGGGATCATCTTTTCTTTATTAGATTTTGGTGACAGATTACTCTCATGGTCTGATTGTCTGCTAACTTGGAACTTGATCATCTTTATTGGCTCTTTGCTTTCTGGTTATTTCTTGCTTGAACCATTTACATAACCTAAACCAGTATTCAATGGAGGAGATCTTTGTTTGATCAAAGTGTCATTAAGTTTTGTTGTGGCTTTAATGCTTGGAATATTTTGGAGATACAATGTTTTAAACTTCTCCATCTCTCTTCTGGTTTTTACTACCTATTCTTCCAAGGATTCACATCTTTCCTTCTTTTCTAATAGATGTTGTTTCATAATGTCCTCTATTTTGTTTGCCTCTTCTAATTCCACTTTTAGTAGGTAAAATCCTTCATCAGGTCCTTTATTGTCTTTCTCAAACTGTATCAGCAATTGTTTTTTCTTTTTCTTCTTAGATCTGAGTCTAGAAATTTCTTCTAGAGAACTGATCAGTTCTCCTTCCAGGTCAACCACAACTTCTTCATCATCAACATCACTTCCTATGCCTTTATTATCATAATCCTCTTTGGCCATAAGAATAAATTCATTAATCTTATCTTCACAGGAAGAGTCACTATTTGTGTCTTCTGAAGAGTCATCATTGTTTGCACATAGACTTTTCTTTTTACCAAATCTCTTGGGTTTGTACTTATTTTCACCTTTAGAATTATGATGTTATTTCTTGTGTGGACACTTAGATGCAAAGTTAACTATCTTTCCACAGTTAAAAAATTTGAAGGGAAATTTGTCTTGCTACTTGCCTGATCCTTTGTTTAGTCTTCTCACAAATTTTTCTTCAATTTCATCAGGCTCAGAATCCTCATTCTTATCCGCTATAAATGATGCTTCTCTAGAGGTGGGATTATCTTTACCTATCCTCATTTCATATGCAGTCAATGTTCCTAGAAGTTGATCAACAGGAAAAGCTTTTAGATCATTAAGTTATTATATAGCAAAGACCTTTAGGTTGAACCTATCTGGGAAAGATCTTAAAATATTATGGACTAAAACTACATCTTCAAAATTCTCACCAAGACTCTTCATGGCATTCACTAGTTATTCAACTCTCAAAAAGTACTTCCCAACTGTTTCATCCTCTTTCATATTTAGTTTTTCAAACTGTAATATGTAGGTTTGAAGCTTGGCATCCTTTACCTTCTCATTACCTTCATAACTGCTAATGATTTTGTCCCACATTTCTTTGGCAGATTCTAAGTGCATAACTTTTACAAATTCTACTTCTGCAAGCCCACTCAGAATAACATTCATAGCCTTAGTGTTGCAGGTGAATTCTATCTTGTCATCCTTAGAATCTAGTAAAACTGGTTTTACATAACCAGTCTCTACCACATCACAGACATCTACACCTAAATACATTATGTAGGTTCTCATCCTAACTTTCCAGATGGTAAATTTTGTTCCATTGAACAGGGGGGCCTTGTTGGTTGAAGTTTCTTCATGACTAGTCATGTTTAAGCTCTAGGATATACCCTTAGATAAAAGTGACCCACTCTGATACCAATTGTTGGACAACTGAGAGGGGCGTGAATCAATTTTAACTGTGCTTAAACGATTGCTCCCATTTTAAACTCTTTACAGAACACTCAATGATGATCACAATGAAGCAAGGAAGTAAGCAATAGAATATTAAACATCAATCACATACATGAAACATATAGAGACAGATATTTCCTGAGGAAACCCATAAAGGGAAAAAACTCTTCTTCTTGATATGATAAGTAATCTTTATTTTCTTTACATTATCATTATTATGAGCTCCAAATCGTATTGACACTACAACCTCTTTTTTACAAGAAACAACTTGCTGAGAGAACCAACTCTCTAGTTTCTCTAGCACCCACTAGAAGGAAGCACCAACTCCCTGAGTGTTCCAGCACCAACTCCCTGAGTGTTCCAGCACCAATTGGATGGAAGCACTGACTTCCAGTCACATAGGCACCAACCTGTATAATAGAGAACAATAGTTCTCCCTTGCACCACCCTGTCACCCCATTGTTTCTGGCTGCAAACAGATGGAAGCTACAATTCCTTATGTTCAAGAACCCACTTGAAACTCTGAGGACACCAGTCCTCCCTAGAACCTCCCTACCACCCTAAAATATAAATATTTTGTTTTTATAAATTTATCACAGTGATATAACATTTATCTATGGCTTACCAGTCTCATCACCGTTCTACTACACTACTTTGCTCTTCTTGTATCAGTGTCTTTCTGTGCGTATATTCCTTGCACTTTCTATTCCTATGCCTTTTATTCTCTGTGCTCCATATCTCTTCTATGCACTATGCCTATGCATGCTCTTCATTGCATCACGATTCTTCCCTATGGATTTTTCACTACATCTCTTCCTCACTTCTGCATAGCTAACTCCCAGACCCCATTCACTTCTTTGTTCTGCATTTTTTTCTCATGTCGATTCATCTACCTAATCATCATGACAACTCTTCATCTTCTCTAGTTCTTCTCACCATGTTCTCATCATCAGTGAGCATTATGCTAATATTCCTGAGCTCAGTCAGTCAATTATGGATTATTTGGCTTCTAAGCCCCTTCCTTCACGTGATCACTGGTGGTGACCATACGCCTCATCTTAACAAGTGCTTGAGTTCCTATTAATTCAACGACCATGATTCATTCTCCTAAAATGGATGAATTTCGTAACTTCGACACTTTTCCCTTCGGATCTTTTGGGTTTCAAACCTTTCAAAAGTTCTGAATCAGAATTCCTGAACAAATCGGATGGTTCACATTACATCTCGGAACCAGATCAATGATTAATGTTAATCCTTACAGTCATCCTTCATTTCTTAATCCAACGGTTAGGACTTAATCAAATAGTGAAATGTATGGCCACCTTTTACTCCACGACATCATCTATTATGTTTACGCTATCCTTCCACTATGTCTCGATCAATGGTTGAGAGTGCACTCATCATCAGATCGATGAACGATATCTCCTTCGAGTCTCCAGACTTCGGAGATTTCAAGTATCAACTCGTTCTTTCCTCCAGAGTGATCACCTTCTCGGTAAGTCATAAACAATGGAGACTGCTTGTTGTCGGTCAACTCTTCCACTTACACTATCCTTTTACTGTAGTAAATCGATGGAAAAGAATGCTCCTGAAGTGATCTTTCAGATTGGACATCTCGTGTCCACTTCGGGTCTTCGACATTCGGGACTTCAGTCCTTTGGGCGAGTGCCGGTGGTAAAAATATCGAAGAAAAACTCCTGGAGTTATGTAACTCTTGTGTCACTTGATGAAGTGTCACGATCTGAGCATATGCCATGTGTCACTCTGATTTGTGATTTGCACGTACCTGAAATTTTGATTTCAACTTGACACTTGTCCTTCTCTGACTGTGCTACGTGTCCTTGATGACGTAGAATGCTGATGTGGTCTATTTAAGTGGTCTGTTGATGTGGAATTACTGACATGGTCTGCCATAATCCCTTTTGATGACATGGTTTTCTGACCAACCACCCTGATCCAATAGTCCTCGTTTGTCCTCCAAATATGACAAACATCATTCATTTCAGATTTTTGGGATTCGGGTATTTCACATTTCAAAAATTCATGAGTGTAACCTCCTTGCAACTTTAGATCCGAAGTGAATGTTTCTCGTTCGATCAGGATCTTGGATCCACAAATCCATATTTATGTGATGTATATTTGCTATCTTATCCTTTCCTTCCACTCGAAATTGATCCGATGGCTGACAGAAATTTGCATTCTGGGAATTTCAAATCTCAAACTTTCCTGAGTGTAACCTCCTCGCATATTTAGAACCGAACTAAACATTGTTTGTTGATCATGTTCTCAAATCAATGGCTCGATATTTCTGTGATGTGACATTGCTGGCTTACCCTATCCTTCCACTTGAAAGTGATCTGACGGCTAACAGGAATTCGCATAATCAAATTCTCAAACGTTTTTCTCACTTATCCTATCCTTCCACTCAAAAATGATCCAACAGTTGTGAATTTTCTTAAAACAAATCCACGATCAAGAATGATTGCGCAACCACAATATGTGAGTCTTTTAACTTGTCACCCAACTCCGCAATGGGAAAATGTGCACTATTGTTGAGTTAACCATAATCGTTGATCTTCGAAGCTATAAGATCAAATGGTCCTAACTAATTGCGGGATGGGAACAAGAGCGATGTTTAATTCTCCTTTCAATCTCCGAAATTCATCCCTGTCGTAGATTTGGCGATTGCGTATCCAACGGTCACGATTTAATATAACTTAAACGCATTGTTTATTGGATCAACCACAGTCGTATATCTTCGAATATATGAGAACTGATGATCTATACGGATTGCAGGATTGTAACTCGCGAGTATTTTAATTCCGCTTTCCCTCCCCACAATGCATCCCTGCTTTTGATCTGGCTTGCATATCCGACGGTCTTGATTTGATATGATTTTTGTTGCACCATCTCTTTTGAGATTTTGATCTTTCTTCGTTAACTCGCTTAATATTTAATCTCCATTCTCTTCCATCTACTCTACCTTCTGTTCTTGCCATCAATGACAGGCACACTCATTCCTACCAAACCTACCAACAATAGATGTATGGCTCTCTTAAGTTGGTCATCTAGTACCAGTCAGTGCTCCGGTTGGTTTACTTATTATCTTCTCTCCACCATGAGGCCATCAGCCAGTTGGTGTCATGGCACCCATAGAATTTCACAACAAAATTTGTATTCAGTCTCTCCTCGAAGTCTCGAAGTTTGTAATATTTCTCGACCTCCACTAGAATGAACACTCCAACATACCCACCATTGTTGTCATTAATTAAACATTTTTTTGTGTCTATGTGGTCAATTAGCCACTTTAGGAGTTCTATGCAGGAAAACACTAGAGTTCTTCTTTCTACCATGTGAAGGTACGATCGTCGGATGTTCGAAAAACAAAATTCGTCGAGATTTCTCACATCTGGGTCACTGTGAGGGATATATTCAAAGAATTCTTCTCGACTGGTCTTTTTGAAGAGTTCTCCCCAATGTGGGAGTGTCCCCTTGGTCCTTGTGCAGGCCTCTATGTCTCCAAATGCCGAAGTTTGGGTGAAAACCTTCTTTTTAGATGTCTTAATGACTGGTTCCGGCCTCAGAGTAAATTCTAATTGTTTTGCAGCCCATGGAGAGGAGCCTTCTCCTAACTATGGTTCTTTTAGCTTCGGCGCCCTCAGTGATCGCCTAGTGGTCGACTTTCTTGGAGGCATTGTTTCTGCAATCGAAATAAATATTTTAGAGACTGCGTATAGAGCAAAAATGGATGATATATATATGGAGTGTAAACATGAAAATCCGTTGACCGGTACATAGCTGTAAATCTTGCTAAACCTGGTTATTCGATACTCACGGGATATCTGCAGCTTTCAAATTGCTCGTCTCACTTCTATGAATTCTATGAAACTTATTTTCACGTAGGATGGTTTCCTTTACAATGTCTCAAGAGAATTTAAACCGGGGATGAACTTACCGTGTCGTATCAACCATTTAATTTGGGTGATTAGTGGAATTCAAACAAATCTTCCACCCAATATCTACAACTTGAATTCATCATGGGTTGACAGTGGAGGCACGAAGGGTGATGTGGCCTATTGGTAATTTCAAATGGTTGTTTTTATTCCCAGACGAAGTATCAACTAATGCAGGATTTGGAATTAATTAGTCCCTTAAATTCTTCGAATCTAATCGTATCTAGTGCTAAAACGTCCCTTCGTGTTTCTTTCTCAGTGGGTGGATTGGGGATCAGGGATGAACTATGAATATTTTCATCGGTGTCCCTCACAAAAACTATGACACTGATCAATCTCACCGTACAGTGCTGACATGGAAAAACTGACTTGGAGGTGTGACTTGGACCTAGGGAACCAAGAATGACTCAGGGTAAAACTAGACCATACGGTTCTCCAATTTGGCCAAGACACATTGCATTGAAGATAGGTGGCCTAATCCATGTGTATTAATCAGAGTCAGGGTTTTCATTAAGTCATTAGGTTTAAAACATACCTTGAAGTGTCGATGTCAAAAAATATCTGGGATCGGCGATCAGTGATACCTATCACATGTTTTCCCACGGGTTAGCTTTATCGAAAAATTCTCGATGCCGAAGAGCATCGAGGATCGACGATCGGGGGGAACTCTTTAGCATGGTTACAAAGTCTGTCGTGATCCTTTTAGGTCTTCCCCGATTCCGATAGGCCTATCGAGTATCGGCTATCGACGATATCATTTATTTATTCCTTAACATTTACTGTCTTTGTCTTTTACCTATGCCAAAGAGGATCGGCTCTCGACGGTATCTTTATGCAGAAACTTTGGCGCAAACAAAAACTTACTTTTTTTGATGTCAATGAAGATAGGCACTTGGTGATTGAGGTTTCCTGAATGATTCTTTTTCTACTTTGGATTTCTTCTGATACCGAAACTGAGTGTGTTAGGTGAAATGCCTTGGCTCTTGACTCTTTGTTCGAGAGTTAAGGCTTAAGTCACGG
>JASDQU010308138.1:118206-165004 GCA_032191745.1 Picea mariana | reverse complement strand
GTGATATCTCTGTGCATTTCTTTATTATATCTCCGCTCTCATTTCGTGCCAAAAATAATCCGGATCATCCATAACCAAATTACTTGTAGTTTGCAATGGAGTTGTATTCAAAACATCTGGTCTTTGTTTCAATTCTTCTTGAAGATTTGAAATAGTGTTTTTATATGTAGCCAATGACATTTGGAACATTGCCTTGGTATTATCAATATCCCTCTTACATTCCTCTACAATTTCGGATACCACATTTCGTAATCCAACTATAACATGATCTTTTCCCTTTATAACACTTCTTGACTCTTTTATTCGCTTCATAATTGTTGTTTGTAGACTTGAAATGTTCCTCAAGAATTCAATATTATCCTCATTCTTTAGTTTGCAATTTTCCTTCCAACTGTATATAGATGGAGAATCCTCCATTGTAACTAGTTTTTAATGCATCATTCTATCAAATACTGAGAAAATGAATCCATTATCAAAAACATATGTTGGATAGTTCACATTTGAACTTAGAGAGGTAGAATCAACACCCATAATAGGGACATTATACTCAAGTAATGCCATTTTAGGAGGAATTATATCAATTATAGTTTCTAAAGTAACAAAAAAATCATGATTTCCTATTTCCATATAATTGTCCACATCACCCTACTCCTCAACTTGATTCGTAGATTCATGTAGGTCTCTTAAAGTTCTGACAACACTAACTTCATCTTGGAAAACTTTATCAAAAATGATTTCCACACCATCAACTACAATATGTTCACGTATTTCCTCAATGGTTTTCTTTGTTTTTGATCTCCTAATGTAAGTTTTAAGAGGGATTATTTGGTCATCGGGTCAATATAAATCAATAATTTTCTGTAGTGTGCCTAAGAAAATGAACTTGATCTTCTTTTTTTTTACTTTCTTCAAGGGAACAATGTAATTTTTTATCCAATAGATGAGGGACATCTACAGTCTTGTCTTCAACCCAATAAATGACTCTCCGCATGCAGTCACCAGAAATATTAGTCTTATGATGATTCATAATTGTCCCAAGGAAAAGTTGAATCAAAGAATTGTATAGTCCCTGGGGAACATCTGGAATTCTTAAACTATTCCTAGGAATTGATACCTTTTCCCACATACTTTACTAGCCATATCAATATTTTTTACATTGGAGGTGTTTTTGGAGTTGAATGTTTCTCCCCCTCTGCATGGAATTTTTTTTTTCTCTTGCAATCAAATAAACATCTAGGTAATCATTCTTCCCAAATAGTTTTAGTTCCATAGCTATATCATCATAATTAGCTATGACATCATCTATTTACACATTTTTGAAATTGAAGGGTCCAAACATAAAGTAAAAACCTCTTCTATTATCACGACATCTAGCATATAGGTTGGACAACTCATTGTGTCTCTCAATTGCGGCCATGGTTTTTTGAGGAATGCATGATAACAGTAATGGATGTTGAGGAATGGAGTTCGATGAATGCACTCTCATGCTGAGAAAACCCTTGCAAGTCATTTGACTTTTTAAAAAGTGATTTAGGGTTATACTAGTATATTTTTCTATAAAATACTTTTAGTAAGAAATGTAAATTAATATTTATATATAAGATATAATTTATTAAAAATAATAATTTTATAAAACTTGTCGTGTTTTCTTATAAGCACACTCCAGTAGATTTGTAGCATTTTTTAACAATGGACTTGGAATTTTTGGGAATTAATGAAAGCTTTCCATCCTATAAGTGAGGGGGAGTAATTGGGGTTTTTCCCGGGCATTGTAACTTGAAAAATAAAAAAATTGTTGTCAAAATGTGTCAGGGTAATTTTTAAAGAAGAATTACAAATGTTGTTAACTATAATACAAACACACACACACACACTTGATCTCAAATTAAATGGTAAGCAATATATATTGCATGCATTTTAAATCAATCATAGGTGTGGGAGACTTACAAGTACTTCAAGTTTATAATATTTTGGGACTCGAGAAACAACTCAACATACAAGGTTAACTACATATGTATGTTTCCAAAAGTCTTTTCAAACATGGGTTCAAGGTTGTTATAATATATACAATAGTAGCATCCATCACACACAATGGATAAACACCCATTTTCATTCATCTTCCTATGAAAACCATTCATATGGTCTAAACAAGATCCATTTATGGTTTAGGCCACCATAGGGATACATAACATGTCAAGAACATGTATTTTGATAGTGTAGGCGTGCATTTGTCATTAACAAGGTGTGCATATTCCTCCTTACTATATAAACATGCAATTACATTCCCTCAATGTGCAATTCTAACTTAAGGCATGAATGTTTCCCTTACAAGGCATGCATATTCCTCAATATCCTATTTTCATGTAATTTCATAAGGTCAACATACAATTACCAACATAAGGCATGCATTTTTCTTCCTAGGGCATGCATTTTTCACCTACCCTGTTTTCATGGATTTTATGCATTTTTCCTTTTTAGGGAGTGCATTTGTCACCATGGGTCTTGCATAATTTATCTAAAGGAATGGATTTTTTTTAATCCAATATATCCCTAATATAATCATACTAATTTCACCATTGGACGTGCATTTACCTCATACTGGCATGCATTTCATTAAGGCCAGTTTTAACAATTTGGCCTTTTTCTTTTACAGGGCAATTTTGACCCTTTATGCATAAAAAAAGGTTTTTTGTCTGAAAATTGCCACTATGTCCTCTAAAATGAAAGCCTATGACATAAAATATTTTATGCCTTATTGTAGGATGGGTATGTTATGATTTCCCACCCATCCAATCCTCATTGTTTCCATTACTGATTTTTCATGCTAACCATTTGGAAAATAATGGAAGGATTTGAGATTATGTTGTTGAATAAAACCCTAATTAGAGCTTTTTCTAGTCTCCACATCTAAAAATGCACACTCACACATAAGAAATGCATGTTTTTATTTTAAACTCTAATTTCTTCCCTAGTGCAAAATTTATGCTAGGCTACAAAAAATACATGCCAAGGTCTTAAGACACCTCCAATTTGTGTGGTTCAAGTTGTTAAGGTTGTCTTAGATAATTTACATTTGTGTGCAAATTTTCATTTTCATTTTCAAGCATAAATGTTACTATTGTGTAAAAGTGGAAAAATTTGTCGTGTAAATTGAACGACCAAAATAGTAAAAAGTGGCCCAATGGAAATGCATGCCCATGCTTCTATATAGCTCCAAATTTATTTATAAGAGATTTGGGGTGAATATAATAACATTATAAATCTATCTATATCACCCTAAGTGTAGTTTCAAATGAAATAGTACTTTTACCTTGAACCAATATTGAAGACTTTCTATAAAATGGAGGGTAAAACTATATTTTTGTATAATGCACGCTCATGACTCATATGACCTCCAAATTGAGTGATTCAAATTGTGGAGTTTGTATTTTATCATTTTACAACTTGTAATACATTTAGTTGTTCATTTTCAAACAAAAACCCTTTTCTCTGAATAAAGGCTAAAAATTTCCTTGTGAATGAAAAAAAAATGCATAAAGGGAAAAATGCATAACAAAGCATGAAAACGGGGCATGATGAAAAATGTGTGCCCTGCCAAGAAAAATATATGCATGGTGTTGGAAATTTATATGTTAAAATTTACAGGACTATGAATATGCTGCAAAACCTAAAGACTATATAATATGGTGACATCTCAAGTTTTTTCCCTTTCCCTAATTTCAACAATATTGGATTTTGACACATTGCGAAAGGTTGGAGGATGCATGCCAACCATTTAGAAAAAACACTTACAAATGTTGGAAGGATGTTCCCCAACTATTTGATGAAATCGAAACCACAAAATTGTTTCCCTTTCCTCTAATTCCTCTCACATGGGGTCATAGACCTCTTCCTCTTCCTCGCTAATATGTGTATTATGTTTTTTGTCCTATAAAAATGCATTTAAATGTGTGAAATTGGTTGAATATATTCATATATTGTACTTATATCGCTTCATTGGATGTTGTTGTAATAGTTAATTACAATGCCATATAACATTTCTTCAGAGGAAAATGATATGATGCTTCAAAGGTTATTTATGACATTGGAAGCAAAGGGTGTTAGGAAATGTTATTTCCATTGCAATCAATGTAGCAGCTTGAATAATACTTTTAATAACAATATCTAAAATGCAATGTAGAAAGTTTGGACATATTGAAGGGGGGTATAAATATCGTCCCTTGGTAAGTTATTACCCATTATATGTTTTTGTATTAGTTGTATTCATAGAAATTTCTATCATTTTAATATTTCTTACATACACTAATATTATTTGATTGTTCATAATTATAAATAAAGGGCATCCCGAGAGAAATCTTGGGAATGTGCCAAGTATTAGTATAACTCATGTTGCACACATTGAGGAAGATGAAGAAATTATTGGAGATCAAGTTAGTCTTATGGAAGAAGATGACACTCATAATAGTACAATTGAGAAAGATGGTATAAATATATTGATCCATGACATCTTTGCTCCAATGGATGACAATTTTGATGATGTTCATGATGAACCTTTGATTGAGAAGTCAGAACAACCCCTTTACAAAGGATCGAGCAAAAATATTATCTCTGATAGATTGTTTTTGGTGAACTTGAAGGTATTGAATGGTTTGTCAAACACTTGTCTCGCCTATATCCTAAGGTATGTAATATAGTTTTTCACATATACATAAAAGGTCTGGTTTTGTTACTCTATTCTTAGTTTTATTAATTAATGTGTAAATTAAGGATGCAATATTTAATATTAATATTCTTTACATTAACCAATCATATTTTGCATTCTAGATTGTTAGGTGAATTTATCCTACAATCATCAAATACTTTTCCTTGCACACACCGCAAATTCTCTGCCATTATGAAAGATATTGGAATCAAGTATTAAGGTATTGATACATGTCCTAATGATGATATGATATGTTATAAAAAATATGCATTAGAAAAGAAATGCTCGCAATGCCAAATCAATATATATCAAATTGATCAAGTAACACAACACATGCCTCACAAGGTTCTTCATCATATTCCCATAATTCCACATTTGCAATGAATTTTTAGGTGTCAAAGCATAGCATAGTTTATGGATTACCATGCACATAACATAAGTGAGAATGGTGTTCTTCGAATGCCTGCAGATGGTTATGCATTTAGGAACATCAAAGAAATATGAACAATTTTTAAAGAACAACCTCAAAATATTAGGCTTTCATTGCCAGTTGATGGTGGCAATCATTTGGAGGGGTCAGGTCTATTTACTCAGTGTGTCCTATTTTTGTTATAAACAATAACCTTCCTCCTTGTATATCAATAAACAGGGAGCACACAATGTTGGGAATGATTGTTCCAAGTATTTTTTTACAATAACGTTTTGAACATAACATTTCATTTGTCTTGTTTGTTGTATAATTTTTTATATATACATATATACATATATACAAAGTAGTAATCATGTGTATTTCAATCAATTAGGTAAGTACCAAGTTAAATATATGAATGTATGTATTGAGCCTCTTATCGAAGATATACTAAATTTATGGGTTGGCATCACTATGTACGACATCTCTAGACCAATAGGAAAAAATAAATTTCAATTCCATGGAATACTTACATGGACAATACATGATGCACCAGGGCTAACACATTTTTGTGGTTTGTAATGTACTATTTCACTTTAATAGCATATAATGTTTTGAAAATATCATGCATGTTTTTTAAATAATTCCTTGGTATATAATTGATTATGACATTAATCCATATATTTTAGGCCTTCAAACAAAGGGTAAATTTTCATGTCTAATATGTGGTCCTAGGATGAAATCTCATCTTTCAAGAAGTCTAGGAAAGGAGGTGTTTGATGGGTATAAGAACTTCCTCCCTAAGAACCATAGGTATCAAACTACATAAAAACATCTTTTCAATTTGAAAGAAGAGACTGCAATAAAACAACGAATGACACCTCACCTATGGAAGTTGGAATAGAAACGAAATCGTCAAGGTAAGAAATTAATCCATGTATATGATATATATTAATGTTTTACAATTTTAATTTGTATTGAATTATGTTTATTGTATCTAAAAGTTATTTTTGTAATCTTGTTTATTTTTCATAAATGCCATCAATGCATTAATGGGATTCCATGAGGAATGAAAAGATACCCTATACAATTTAGTAGGTTTTCCTACTATGAGCACCTACAAATAGTTCATTTTTTTGATACTATGCATATCATAAAGAATGCAAATTTCTTTTTATGGAGAATATTATATGGAAGGAGTGACAAAGAAAAAAATGGAAAATGTTTTAGTGACATTCAAGAAGCCAATCATGCAATGAAAACTGGGATTAAGTCAAATAGTGATGGACACCGTGATCTGGATTTAGGAATGGAATGAACTAATTAATAGAGTGAATACAATAAACCCAAAGATATGAATTATAACACAAATATCCAGTGAACAATATCTTCTATTGAATAATAAAATAGGCTGAAACTGTAAAACTGCAAAACCGAAACACTTGCTCGAATGGTGGTAGCTATATCCTAGGAGAGATGTGGTTACTACATGTATCCTTCTGAGAAAAATGGATTACAATGAGGCTCGAGAGACCTTTTTGATATTACTCATGAATTCCAAAACCCTAAACATCCAAAAACCTAACCCTAGAAAGTGAAATGCCAAAATGCATGTGGGACCCTATGGGTAAGTTGGTGTAAGTTAGTACCTCGATTTCCCAGTGTCGCAAATTTTGTATACAACCTCTGTTTTAGGCACGTGATAGCTCGTTGGAAATGTCTTTCATTGAAATACACATTCTGCCATAAAACTCTAACTCCATCTACAAGTTGATTGTGGAGAGCCAAAAAAAACAATGTTTAGGGCCCCAAAATGACCCTGGAAGTACAACAAGATGTGCTGACATGAAAACATACAAAATACACCAGTTGGATTAGGCAAGAGGCCACCAGTATCCACCAAGAGGATGTGTGGGGATTCATAAATCCCTAGAAGTGTGTAACCCACAATCACAAATAAGTACAGAAGAATGTGCTAAACAAAAATAGACAAGAGGATCTAGTTGGAATAGGTGGGTGGCCACCAATATCCACCTGGATAAATCCTCCCCCCTTAGGAATAAATGGTATCCATTACATTGATTTCCCCCATCAGGTGAGGAAAATTCTACTATATTTTTCCTTGGGTGATCCACTTTCCTTGGTGTAGGAGTTTCCATGCCTTGACAACCCATAAAGCTAGATCCTTTGTTGGCAAGTGCCCTTGACGTATGTGTCTGCTATCTGATTAGTGGATGCTTGTTCCATGCAGTCAGGGTTCAACTCTATTGGTGTCATTTGTTCCATGATCTCTAAGGTGTCCAATAATGGTGGAAAATATGACTGAAGGAAGGGTGGAGTGCTGAGATCAAAATCATTACTACCGACAACCTTGGTGATAGTGTAAGGCCCATATCAAAGTGGGCGAAGCTTTCAATGGGGCCCCATGAGATGATCCTTCCGAAAATGTAACCAGGATTTGTCTCCAACCTGAAACTGGTATGGTACCTTGTGTTGATCATGGCACTTCTTGTACTTAGCATTGGATTTCTACAAAATATCCTAGACCTGTTGGCAGATGTGCTGAATCCACTCAATGAATCTGGTGGCTTTGTTGATTGTAGACTGATCATGGGAAGAGTTTGTCTGTGTGGTGGCAAGAGGAAGTGCAACATCAATGGGTCCCAAGGGTTGGAATCCCAGGCCCACCTGAAATGGGCTATGGTCGGTGGAGCTCTGGAGTGCCCTGTTGTAACTGTGCTAAACATAGGGGAGACTCTCATCCAATGTATGTGGATGCTTATAATTTTACATGAGTAGGATGTGAAAAATCATCCGGTTGACGACCTCTATTTGGCCATTAGTTTGGGGGTGGAAAGCAATGGATTTTGTGATTTTGGTGTCTAACTGTGACCAGAGACTCAACCAAAATGTGTTGAGGAATCTGTTGTCCCAGTAAGAGATGATGGTCTGTGGTATCCACAAGTGGACCCACACTCATTCGAAGAAGACCTTGGTAGTATATTTCATTGTGATATTCTTCTTGCAGGCTGTGAGGATGGCCATCTTCGAAAATCAATCAACGACCACAAATACACAGTCATTTCCTTGCTTGGTGAACATCTCTTTTCCCAAAATGTAATGTTTCCATTGACAACATGCTCATACAATGGAATACATTTCCTTTTCATAGGTGGGGTATTTCCAGACAGTATCAGCGAGTGTCTCACTATGGTATGCCACCAAATGCCCATGGTGAATGAGAATTGTGCCCACAGCATAGTGAGATGCATCAGTCTCAATATCGAACGATTGTTGTAGATCGAGAAAGGAGAGTACTGGAGCTGAGCACAAGCGATGCTTCAGATCATCGAATGATCATTTTGTTTCCTTCCACCACACAAACTTGGCCCTACCACCGCCCTTGGTCACCTGGCTGAGGGCCCATGCAATATGGTAGAATTCCAAAATGAACCATCGATAGAAGTTAGCTAGTCCCAAGAAGCTCCAAAGCTCAGTCAGTGTAGTCAAGGATGACTAATCACAAATGAATTGGATCTTAGCTGGATCAACATGTACCCCATTCTCATCAATAATGTAGCCCAAGTATTGGACCCTGTTCATTCCAAAAGAGCATTTTTCCAAGTTGGCATATAGTTTGTGCTGCCATAGAGTTCTCAAAACCTATTGAATATGCCACGTGTGCTCCTCCCACATTCTTCTGAAGATGAGGATGTCATCCAAATATACCACCACAAAGGAGTTGGCAAAGGGTCTCAATACATTTTCCATCAACCTCATGAATGTGGCAGGTGCATTTGTTAAGCCAAAAGGGCATGACTGGCCATTCAAAGAGACCTTCCTTAGATTTGAAGGTTGTCTTCCATACATCAGTTGGTTCGATGGGAACTTGGTGGTAGCCATACTTTAGGTCAATCTTGTTGAAGAAAATTTCCCTCTTGAGTTGGCCAAGAAGGTCATAAATCCTGGGAATGGGGTATCGATTCCTGACTATGATTTTGTTTAAGGCTTTGTAATCAATGCAGAGTCGACATGTCCCATCCTTCTTCTGCACTAGTACAATTGGGCTTCTGCAAGGGGAGGATTTGGGTACGATGTTCCCCTTTTGAAGAAACTCTCAGAACTATCATCTTATTTCATCATTTCCCATTAGCTAGCAATGATAGACTGGTCCATTAGGTATAGGTGTGTGGGGGGTCAGATCAATTGGATGCTTGAATTGGTAGTGTGTTGGTAACCCTGTATGTGAGTATAAGATGTCTCTGTATTCGTCCATGATCCCGTCCACTTGCTTCTGCTACAAAGAGAGGCTATGTGTAGAGGCTATGGATGTGGTGGTGACCTTCTTCTTACTATGAGCACGGATCACAAAGAAGATAAAATTCTCGGTCTGTGAGATGACCTTACTACATTTCTTAGCAGAGATTAAAGAAATAGCAGTAGGTGGTGCTACCTCTGGTATCCTATACAATTTTCTACCCAAAATAATAATAACACTGTGGGGTCTAGACTCGTAAACAACATGATGCTTCCACAAATATGGTTGTCCTAAAATAAAATCACAAACATCAAGGGGAGAAATATCACACAGTACCTCATCTTTGAAGGGCTTGATGTCGTAGGGTAGATGAAACTGTTGGCTGACACAGATATCTCTTCCTTGGCAAAGCCATCCAATGGTATAGAGTTGTGGGTGTGGTGTCATTGGCAGGTCCAGTCACTTGATGACCTCTGCTCAAATCAAGTTCTTCTGACTCCTACTATTGAAAATGAAATCAAGCGGAGCTCCCTTTACCCACATCTGTGAGTGACAGAGGTGTTCTCCTTCCTTTGGTTCTTCTAGTTCGCTTGGTTGGAATTTGGTGGGAACGATAGTGGCAATGGGTTCAACATTGATAATCCACTTCCCTCCTTTAGGATTTAATTCAGAATCAGAATCGGCCTCTAAATCAGAAGCCTTTAGTTTGGCCATGAGTGACTTCTTGGAGAGATATTCTTCGGTGTTCTACCAAGGGATTTTATGGTACTCACACCATTTTCCCATGGCCTTCTTCATATTTTCATTGCCCTTATTTTGTTTTTCCTTGGAATGGATGTCTCAAGGGAAACCATTTCAACTTGGTGCCTTGCTATGTTGGTTGGGGCTGATTTTTCCCTGCTTTGAATTTAAGGGATTTACAGATCCAGACTCTCACCTTTTCTTCTCGATCTTGACTGTGTATCTATAAGCCGTGCCCAATGAGGCGATGTCTAGAAAATTCATTTATGTTTGAATGAATCTATGAAAACAAGCAGGGTATTTGAGCACCAAATAATGCTCATAGTCTTTGATAACCAATTTGGTGCGCAAAGTATGGAAAATATTGGTGAAATCTGGTACTGGCTGGTCCCTTTCTTGACTAGGGTGGTCCATCTGGTGTACTGGTTCTCGTAGCTTCCAACAGGGTAGTACTATTATTTAATGGCATCTCAGAAGTAATCCCATGTAGGGGCCACCACAAACATTGCATATTCCTCTACGACCCTTTGCTCAGAGTAAGTATCCCACTAGTATTTAACACGGGGAACAACCTTGAAGAGTGCAAAAGTGATATTTTACCTATCGGAAAAATTGTGGACTAAAAAATATCCTTGGAGAAGATTCAACCATTTATCTACAACATCTGCATCTATCAGTCCTTCAAATAATGGAATATAAAAATTTACCTATACCTTGAAGGGGGTTGCATGGCCTCTTGATAAAGATGCTTCTCCTTTGGGAAGTTGTTGAACTATCTGCGCGAAGTTTTCCATCATTTCGTTCCTTTTTCGTGCGAGGGATTCCTCAAGAAACATTTTAATAGGATATCCTGCTCCATCATCTTTATTTTCATCCCCCGTGGGTTGTTGTTGGGCTCGACGCGACATATCTTGCAATGGATCGATTGATTCGAGTCCCAACTTCTTGTACCCATATCTTGTCGGGGCCATGCACAAAGAAAAATAAATGAAGAGCAGACCACTCTGATACCATTGATCTGGATTTAAGAGCGGAATGAGCTGATCAACAGACAGAATCCAATAAACACGGAGATATGAAGAATAACACAGATATCCAGTGAAAAATATCTTCTACTGAATAATTAAATAGGTTGAAACTATGATACCCCTAGGACGAACCAAATTGTAAATCTAAATGCAAATGTACTTAAGTTGGTGAGTTGTTTGATATCATTTTTGTATGCACCTTCAATATCATAGTGCGCACATGTATTGCACACTAAAATGATGCAGTGTGCACATTCTAGGATACCACATGCAACAAACTTAAGTGCATGTGATTTTGAGGCCAGGGTGCCTTTGTGTATATGTTGTGTTGTATAGGCTGGTGAGCCAGTTATTATAAGCTAGGAGGCTTATGTATTGAATTAGGCTGGAGATCCTAGATGCTAAAGACTAGTGAGCCTATTTTTGTATATGTCTTATGATTAATATAAAATACATCATTGTATGTAGACCAACCATGATAAAAGAGTATCGGGGACTAAACTCCACTAGTTAGGGAAAGGGGGGGGATAAAATTTAAGGAAAATGGCTAAGTTAGGGAGCTTAAGCCAAAAAGGAATATTATATTAATATTCCTTAAAGTATAAAGTATGGATAACTATTTTATACTAAGTTCTAAGGATGGGGACAAGTGGGCCAAAGTAGCTCCCAACATGATAAGTGTCAAGTTGGGAACATGCATACATATAGTTTGGACTTAGTTCATTTTCTCACTCATTCATTCCATCATCATTAACTCACTCATTCAGTTGTCCTCTATACCTCCCTATACCTGTATCCCTACCTGAACCAACCCCATACCCATACATGTACCTAGTTAGCTTAGGATCTCGACTGAAGAAGAGAGTTTTCAAGCACATGGGATATTAAAGACACGATTTTCCAGGCCTATGAGAAATCTCTCTAGGTGAGAGAATTGTTGGGAATTGATTCTTGAAGGTGATAAACTACAGCTAAAGGGCTCTGAGACTTCCTATCCGACATGTTGTTGAATCCATAGAAGGGAAGTGGGGCAGTCAATAGACTGTTGAGAAGAGAAGGGGCACACTTCCTGGGGTGGAACAGGCATGTGGGGAATGAGGTATTGTAGGATGTTAGTTTAAGTTGGCACTTGTGATGAATTCTTGCCTGTTTTCTGAGAGACGTCAACTTGGTTAAGAATCCCTTTACCCAGGTGGAGTTTAGTCCCAACTCAGTGGTGACCCACTATTGAGAGTGAAGAGCAGTGTGGTCTAAGGCTGGGAGGTTCGTGGAAGGTTTTCACACAGTTGGTTTTATTTTTACCAAGATAAGTGTCAATTGTGTGTTAAATTACATGTTGCACTATTATTTATGTGTTTATATTTATGGGTTTTTCCTATGTGTGGTTTATACTTGTCTTTATATTTATGGGTATTTCCTGTCTATGCTGCAAGTATATGTTTATTGTTATTTCAGTATGAATCTATGCATTTACAAAATGTATTTTTATGATTTATGTTTTACATATAAAGTTCTGTAAGAGTCTATGTGTATATATGTTTAAATTTGTATACAGCTCGAAATTTTTTACATGGCATAGCCCAGTTGGATGCTCGGAATGCTACAATATCGTATCAGAAATTTAGTTTTCAACACTGAGCTTGAATGGGCTGAGCAAGTTGATTTGAAGCGAAATTTCACAGAGGATTGATTTCAAAGTGGCCAAAATTCAAGCTACAAAGCATCCATGGTAAACAGTAACAACAATTGCGTGGAATCGGGAAAAAGCCCCAATTTCTATAGTTAAATTCATGGGAAAGTTGAGAAATTTGGCCATGTAGTGAGATATTTTTAATTTAATATATGTTCTAGCAAATTCAGGACTGGAATTGGTTGAATTTTTACAGGGAAGCCATGACAGATGGAGCGAGATTAGTTGATTAAAATTCTCAATTCGTGAATTGAGTTTTGGAAAAAATTGTTCTAGAAATATCAACTAGCATTGATTTGTTGTTGTAGAGGTTGAATTGTTGTTATCAGGGTGAAATTGAACAAATTTCATAGTTGCAAAATGTTTATGGTGAAAATTGGGATAAAGTTTGGCAAAAGCCCCAATTTCTGCGATGGAATTCACGAGGAATTAATGCGCATAAAAATGAATGTGTGCCGGTGTGCAGACTAAAAATGCATGATTCATAGTGAAAGGCTTGTGATATGTGGACAAATATTGGTGCACATATGTGCATGCTAAAATTTGGCATTGCGTGGTGTAGAGTGGCATTGCAAGGAAAAATATTGGTGTGCAGGTGCACGCTAAAATTTGGCGTTGTGTGGTGCAAAGTGGCATTGCGTGCAAAAATATTGGCATGCGAGTGCACGAGCTAAAATTTGGTGCTACGCAGTGCAGAGTGGCATTGTGCTGAAACATATTGGCGTGTGGGTGAGCACGCTAAAATTTGGCACTGCACGATGCAGAGTGACATTGCACATGTGTAATAATTGCGTGCGCAATGTTCACACATATAATAATGGTGTGTGTGGTGTGTGAATTATTGAAATATCCCAGAGAGAGATTTTTAATGGTGTAAACCGTTCTTCAAACAGAGATTTTATGAGGAAGTTACATGACAAACAGTGGAGGGCAAATTTTAAGACCCAACTAACTTCGAAGGGCCATAAATTTCTGCTTCGGAATTAGATTGAGGTGCAGGAGTAGTATATTGAAATATATTGATCCATAGAAGACATTCCTATAGCTGAATTAAATTTCTGGGCATGTTAAAAATGTTTAAGATGGCAAAGAAGGTACCTGTAGCATTCTAGACCCAAAACACGAATTGGTCTAGAATTTTAACATGTTTTAACTAGTAGCTCATAACCCAAAAACAAGGTGAAACTTGGAAAGAATGCCCAAATTATGTAAATGAAGAAACCCAATTGATATCCTACTAAAAATCCAATGGAGAAGGTGCAAAAATGAATAATTACAATGCAGAATTGCAAAAAGTTGAAGAGTGAACAGAAAAGTTAATGAACAATTTTCAAATAACCATAACTTTCTGCTCAAGACTCAAAATTGAGCATGGAAGTAGGTGTTGGAAAGGTATTGGACAATATAATATAATTATTCACTCATAAAATTGATCCGGGCAATCAATGTTTTAGGAAATAAGAAGAAATAATTATGATATATTATTGAACTAGAATGGTTCATATTTTCATGAAATTGATGAATCAGTTAGCCTGACAAAGTTCTGTTGGCTGCACATTTTGTAGAGTTAACAAAAAATAGATCAGATTAGGATCAACACAGGTGCAAAGGAGTGGAATATGCACAGGGGACTTACAGCCAAGAAGATGAAATCAGAGGGATGGATTCCCATATGGGCCTTGAAGGAACAAACTCCAATGGTCATGGAGAAGGAAGGGATGAAAACATGAATATGGTAGAGACCATTAAAAATTTGCAGAAGGATGTCCAAAGCCATAAATATGATAATAAAAGGTGTATGAAGTCCAAGGAGTATAAGGAGGAATTCAACATGAAGTTAATGAAGATCTTGAACATAATAGAAAATAAATTGGATAAGGAGAGTGGCTCAAGCAAATCAGTAAGTGACAATTTTCCTGATGAGAAAAGAAGAACAAGAAGTGTTAGCAGACATCACCATCACTCCTCGAGGCATTCAAATAAGAGAGTGTACAATAGTTGAATTCCATCCACTATCAGGAATCATAAGAGGTATGGGGTGGATGATCTATGAGGAGAAATGAACAAAATCAAACCTCCTACATTTGATGGTGAACACAAGAAGGATGAAGATGCAGAGACATGGCTNTAATTATTCTTCTCATTTAGAAGGAAGAATTTCCATCTATCAACTCAAGGGAAAGGAATCCATGTGGTGGGATCTGTTGGAGTTAATTCACACACACCTAGGATTTCTTTTTCATAAGGTTTTTCCTTATTTATTAGTCATAATTAGTAATTATCCAGTCTCCTATATTTTAGGGGAGAATATTCCACCTGGAGAATATTCGCTTTCAGTTGACACTTTAGTTTGACTAGTTGAGTTGAGTTTAGATGCTGCATTGGTTTTGTCACCATGATAATTCAACCTTGCCTTCGTATCATCACCAGACTGGCACATTACCCTTGATTCCTTGAGTTAACTCCTCACTAGTCTCTGTTCGGTCAGTTCACTGAAGACTAGTTGACTAGTTAACTCAACTAGGTTGTCGTTCACTCCCGTAACTGCCTGAGAGACTAGACTAGGTGGAAGTTCACTCCCATAACTACTGGTGTGTGTCCAGATCACTCTAGAACACCACTATGACACATTGGTTCTCCTCAAGTGCGCACTCATTGAGTTATACAGAGTATATCATGTGTAAATTATTCATTATTCACAATGGTTAATGATAATTCTTTCATTCTTTCTCTCCTTCTCCTTATTTCTCCTTTTCTCTCTGCAAATGTGTGTATCATTGTTTAGCTAGATCTATTTTGTGCAGTTTCAACACATTTACACAAACCAACTGGGTTTCTATGCTCAACCTTTACCTTTTGACACTCCAAAATAGGATCTCCTGATCCATCATCTTTCTTTTCATCCCGCATGGGTTGTTTTCAAGATCAGCATGACTGATCTTGCAATGGATTGATTGGTTCGAGTACCAACTTATTGTACCCATATCTTGTCGAGGACATGCACGAAGAAAAATAAATGAAGAGTAGATTGCTCTGATACCATTGATTTGGGCTTAGAAGCGGAACAAACTGATTAACAGACTAAATACAATAAACACAGAGATATGAAGAATAAAAAATATATCCAGTGAACAATATCTTCTATTAAATAATGAAATAGGTTGAAGCTGTAAAACTGCAGAACTGAAACACTTGCTCGAATGGTGGTAGCTATCTCTGAGAAGGGACGTGACTACTACACGCATCCGTCTGAGTAGAATGGATTCCAATGAGGCTCCAAAGGCCTTTTTGATATTACTCATGAATGCCAAAACCCTATACATCCAAAAACTTAACCCTATATGGTGAAACACCAAAAGTCATATGGACCCCTATGGGTTAGTTGGTGTAAGTTGGCACCTCAACTTTCTAGGGTCGTAACTTTTGCATACGACCTCTGTTTTAGGCACGTGATAGCCCATTGGAAAGGTCTTTTAGAGAACTACACATTATATTGTTAAATTATAAATTCATCTACAATTTGACTATGGTGATCCAAAAAACAATGTTTAGGGCCCCAAAATGGCCTGGAAGTACAACAAGATGTGCTAACATGAAAACATACAAAATAAGCTAGTTGGATTAGGCAAGAGGCCACCAATATCCACCTAGAGGATGTGTGGGGCTTCAGGTAGCCCTATAAGTGTAGAAAACACAATTACAAAGGAGTACAAAAGAACGTTCTAAACAAAAACGAATAAGAGGAGCTAGTTGGAATAGGTGGGTGGCCACCAACATCCACCTGGATCAACTACATACTGTATTTTTCTCATCCAACTAATTTCTCCTCCAAATAGATTAAACACATAGCCTCTTGTATATCTTATACAATCCAGATCTCTAGCCCAATCTTCATCCACAAATCCATTTATGTCCAACACTTTGTCCAAACTTGGTCTTCCTTAGTAGCACAATCCATAACTAGTAGTGTCATGCAAATACCTAAAAAATCTCTTTAGTATTGTCTAATGCTCCTTCCCTGGTTTTGACATATACATGATCAAAACTCCCACTGCATGTCCAATGTCCGGTCTAGTACAGACCATTGTATACATCAAACTACCAACCTCACTTGCATATGGAACACGAGACATGTCCTACTCTTCTTCGAGTGTCTTGGGACACTGATCCACATATAACATTACACCTACAGGAACAGGGACCCTGATCGATTTACATTCCTACATATTAAACCTCTGTAATATTGTCTCAACATATTTTCTATGATTTAACCAAAGTTTCCTATTTTTATGATTTGTTTTAATTTCCATGCCCAAAATAAAATTTGCAGCACAAAGATCTTTCATGTCAAATTTAGAGAACAGGTGATTTTTCACATCCTAGATAATTTCCTTGTTGTTTCTTATCAAAAACATGTCATCCATATACAATACCAAATAAATCAAATGATCACAAATTAATTTAAAATACACACAATGATCCTCTTTTCTTGTTGTGAAGCCAGTCCCAACATATAAGTATCAATTTTTTTATACCACATCCTTGGTTATTGTTTTAAACCATACAAGGAATTTTCCATCTTGCACACCAACTCCTTCTTTCCCTTCACAACAAAGACTTATGGATGCTTCATGTAAATTTAATATTCTAGATGCCCATGTAGGAATGTTGTCTTCACATCCATCTGTTCTACTTAAAAATCAAACACAACAACAATAGATAACATAAATCTAATAGAGGTTAACTTGGCAACAGAAGAAAAAATCTCACCAAAATCAATTCCCTCAACTTGGGAATAAACCTTTGCTACTAAATGAGCTTTGTATTTCTCCAATTTTCCATCTACATTCAACTTATTTTTAAATACCCATTTGCTTCCAATGGGATTTCTTCATGTCGGTGACTCCACTAGACCCCAAGCCTCATTCTTATCCAAGGCTTCCATTTCTTCAGCCATGGATTTTTCCTATAGTTTTCTATCCTTTGAATCCAATGCTTCCCTAACAGTTCTAGGATAATCATTAGTAATAGACAAAGAAAAATTTGAACGGAAATCAGATGGAGTATACATTTTTGATATCCTTTTTCCCCCACTGATCTCGTCAATACTAGAGTATGAGAATCTCCTTATTCTGATTCCCATTTTTCTGTAGAGTCTGATTCATCATCCATTGGCTCAATCTCTATTTTCTTTGGTTCTTCCTTACTTGGTAGGACTTCTTTTTTTACAACACCTTTCATTTCTCTAAATAACACATCTCGGCTATACAAAACCTTTTTAGTTTTAGGGTTCCAAAGCTTATAACCTTTTCTCCAGAGAATGTAGGAGTTTTTTCTTCTTCTGCTCCAATATAAGGAACAATGAAACTATTACACCCATTACTAATAGTTCTTTCATTGTATCTTACAAATAGTTCCAATACAAAATCCCTTCAGCAACACCATTGCTCCTCGAACCATCCTACAGGTTTATTTTTCAAATATCGTTTCTACCCCTGCATCGTCCATTTTTCTTATAGAAATCAAAATTTTGACCAATCCTGGGATGTGAATAACACCAAGAATTGTTCTAATCCTTCCATCTATGAGCCTCAAATTTACTTTTCCTCGTCCTATGATTCTGTTTGTCGACTCATCACCTAGGAAACAATTACCTCCATCATACCTGTCATTTTCACAGAACGAATCCCTATGAGGATTTATATGAAAGGATGCACAAGAGTCAACCAACCATGCTTCATGATATTCATGTGTTCTTGAAGAAGCCAGGTACACATCCCCTCCTTATTCCTTAGAGGTCATTTCTTCTGTAGAGGGAGCACCTTCAGATCCTTTCACTTTCTCAACACTTTTTGATATACATTTCTTCTTGAAGTTCCCTTCTTTTCCACATCTCCAACATACCTCTACAAAATTTTTGGGAGATTTAGATATACCCTAGAAAATGTTATGTCGTGGAATCAAAGACTGGGGAATATCGGAGAGAAGGGTCTTTGACTACTACATGGTAAAGGTATGGTTGAAGGTATGTCTAACTACTCTCTAGATTTAAATTTGAAGTCTTTGACAGGTTTAAATAGTTTAAGGCTCTTGTTGAGAATCAAACAAAGAAAATAATTAAGGTGTCAAGGACAGATAATGGTGGAGGGTTTATCGAGAATGAATTTCAAGAATTATGTAAGAAGTGCGGTAGAGAAAGGCATAATATTACTCCATAAACACCCCAGTACAATGGATTTTTAGAAAGGATGAATAAGATGCTCGTGGAAAAAGAAAGGTGCATGCTAAATGGTGCCACGTTAGGGAAATAATTCTAGGCAGAGGCAATGGGTAGTGCATGTTACTTGGTCAACAGATCACACTCATTAGCACTGGATGACAAGAATCCACAAGAGGCATGGATTGGTAAGAAAACTTCTCTCACACATCTCAAGGTATTTGGTTGTAAGGCCTATGTTCATGTCCCAAAGGGAAACAAAAGTAAGCTAGATAAGAAGGCTGGAAAGTGTATCTTTATTTGGTATAAATATGGTCTCAAAGGTTAAAATCTACATGTGGTATCAAAACAATTATTGGCCTCAGGGGGACACCTTTGTGGTCAGGGGTTTGACATGGGACTATGATAAGGCTTGTTATAGTGGGATATATGCAGTATTGATTCTTCAAGTGAAAAGAAACGGTGAGGATTTAGGAAATAGAGATCAAGAAATTTAATGGGCAAAGTTTTTAGTTGTGGAAGCTCAATGTGGAAGATATGTTGGTATACATAGATCATTGAATCACAGTGAATCCAGGTACTGCACCTACAGGAACATCATCAATAGATGACTGGAAAAATTTGGATCAGAAGGAAAAGAGCACAATCTGACTGTGTCTCTTAGATTCAATATGATTGAATGTGTGAGGGGAATATACAACCAACAAGTTATGGGATAAGTTGGGGAACATGTATCAACCTAATTCCTTGGTAAACAAAATGTTCCTATCGAATAAGCTGTATAACCCGAGGATAAGAAATGGATACTCTACGACATAACATATGAACGCTTTCAATACTGTTGTAAGTCAATTATTATATGTTGAGATTGAAATTTCAGATGAAGATAAGTGTATCAATTTACTGTTCTGCTTACCAGACTCATGGGATAGTCTAGTTTTTTCCATAGGTAGTAATACAACTACCTTGAGTTCTAATGATGTGGTATGATCCTTGTTTTCGGAGGAGATGAGATGCAAGAACATGGAAGCACATAGCACATATGAATTATTTGCAAGAGGATGCTCCCAGGATCGAAATAGATCTAATTTCTCAAGTGGGAGATATATGTCTTAGGGTAAATCTAAATCTCTCGGAAATTTTGTAAAGGTATGCAGGATATGTGGAAAAGAAGGGCACATCAAGAAGCAATGTAGATCCAAAAGCATTGAGAAAGTGAAGGGATCTGAAGGTGTTCCCTCTGCAAGAGAAAAAACCTCCAAGGAAGAAGGAGGGAATGCGTACTTTGATTATTCAAGAAAACATGCATATCATCAAACATGTTTGGTTGAATCAGGTGCATCCTTTCATATGACTCTCCACAGGGAGTGGTTCTGTGAATATGAAAGGTACGTTGGAGGTAATTTTTTCCTAGGTGATGACTCAACAACCATAATCATAGGATGAGGAAAATTCAAGTTGAGGTTCATAGATGGAAGGATTAGAACACTTACTGATGTCCTAGACATCTCAGGATTGGCCATAAATTTTATTTTTGTAAGAAAAATGGATGATGTAGCGGTAAAAACGATAATTGAAAAAGAAACCTGCAGTATGGTTTGAGGAGAAATGGTGTTGCTGAAGGGAGTTCAGATTGGAAATATGTATAAGTTTCAAGGAAGAAATATTAGTAATGGGTGTAATAGTTCCATTGTTCCTAATATTGGAGAAGAATAAGAAAAAACTCCTACAGTCTCTGAAGAAAAGATTATGATGTGGCATCAAGTACTGGGGCATATCGGAGAGAAGGGTCTTCTACTACTACATAGTAAAGGTATGGTTGAAGGTATGTATAAAATCTCTCTGGATATTTATTTATGTGAAAATTTTGTAAATGGGAAGAAGAATCATGTAAGATTCCCCTTGGGTGCAATGAGGCAAAATGAATTTTATAACTAGTGCACGATGATGTGTTTGGACCTGTGTGGGTTCCATCATTGGGAAAATTTGTGTAATATGTCTCATTTATAGATGACTTCTCAAGGAATAATTGGATATATTTCCTCAGGAAGAAAAATGAAGTATTTTATAGGTTTAAATAGTTTAAAGATCTTGTTGAGAATCAAACAGAGAAAAGAATTAAGGTGCTAAGGATAGATAATGGTGGAGAGTTTTGTGGGAATGAATTTGAAGAATTTTGTAAGAAGCGTGGTATAGAAAGGAAGAATACTACTCCATATACACCTCATTGTAATGGAGTTGCAAAAAGGATGAACATGACACTGATGGAAAAAGCAAGGTGCATGCTTAGTGGTGTCAGGTTAGGGAAAGAATTCTGGGCAGAGGGAGTGGGTAGTGCATGTTATCTAGTCAATAGACCACCCTCATCAGGACTAGATTAAAAGACTCCAGAAGAGGTATGGACTGGTAATAAACCTTCCCTCACACATCTTAAGGTATTTGGTTGTGAGGCCTATGTTCATGTTCCAAAGGAAAACAAGAGTAAGCTAGATAAGAAGGATGAAAAATGTATCTTTATTGGGTATAAAGATGTTCTCAAAGGCTAAAATCTACATTGTAGTTGACTATATAGGAATTTAGTGATTGTATATGATTTTGATTAAAGAAGAAGATGAAGCTTTTGATGAAGTAGCTTTGCCTGTGCCATTGGAAGCATCAAAATAAGTCATTGTGGGTTACCTATGAGGAAAAGATATTGAAATACTTGTTACCCTATATTATGAATCCAAAAAATATATTCTAAGCCTTGGATGAATATTCTCTAAGACTTCATTTTTCCTTCCTATTTCAAAGAAAGGATCAAATTTAGAATATTGGCATCTTATCCATCTTGAAAAATGAGACTAGATGGTCATAAGACACCGGTTTATTGAAGAGGAATATTTCAATCTTTCCTTTGTAGGGTTTTTGTTTGATCTTGAATATCAATATCGTGGGCTGTAGTCTCCCAATAACATTAAAATTTTTCGTTGGTATGTGCAGTTTCTAGAATAAAATAAAAATACATGATGCAACACTTTGATTAGGAAACCTCAAACTAGGTTGTTGTGGGATGGGCAAAGTCATTAACAAAAAGAATAAAAATAAAAAATAATAAAAAAAAAGAACTAGAGAGTAAAATACACTCCCCAATATGGTCACCAAATAAATGTTGAGGCGAGGAATGGATATATTCCCTCAAGCATTTTTAATCTCACTAGGATAGGTAAAATAGGTGGGATTATCACCTTGGTATTATAGCCTATCCAAAAATATCAATCGTCCCTCAAGAAATAAGTTCTTGGGCCTGATGTTATTAGGTAATTTGTATGCTTTGCTGTAAAATGATTTTTAAAAAATATAAAAAGTGTTTGCAAATGAAATTTATATTAGTTGAATAAATAAACGCAAGATAAGATACATATAAAATTTCAATACATGACAAGTATCAAATTGAGAAGAAATCAGAAAATGATTTTGTTGATATAGACAACTTTGTCTCTACAAACCCCTGTGAGGGTTTGGACCAAAATTAGACTTAGAAATCTCATATGTAAATTTAAATCATACAAAGACAACTGATGTCTCAAAGAAAAATACCAAGAATGGAAATAAACTAGATCAATCCAAGCTACAAGCACATCATAGTCTTGACTTTCCAAAATAGCATTAATCAACACTAAAATTAGATTCAGAAATTCTAATTAAGTCTAAACAGAGTATCAATATGAATGAATGACTTTTTGAAGCATGTCAAAAATCTATTCTTCCCAGTCCTTTATTTTTCCACCTTTAGAGTAACCCTGCTATCAAAAATATAACTTAGCTCTGATGAAATCTCAAAAATAAATGAATAAGTATTCTCACTTGAGGCAAGAGAAAACCTTATCAGAACTATCTCTCTCTATTTTCTCATGTTCTTATTTGTCCTTGCTTTTTCCTTGTATTCTTCAAAAGTAGTTCAAGTGGTTCAACTACCTTTTATTACTAAAGTTAAATAACTTTGGTTAAGATAGGAAAAATTCATTTAAGGGTAAATAATAATAAATAATAATAAATATTAATTAATAGGGTGGGCCCCTATATGTATTTATTTGTTTTATTTTTGACATTCCCATTGTTTCTCTGTATTTTACTCAAACATCATGCACACATCAACATAAGAATATATATATAAAATAGCCAATCTAATCATGCCACATCATAAAAAACACTTGTATCTCCCAACAAATCATAAAGACATGATATAAAAGTTTTTCAATTTTTTTTATCATGTATGTCACTAGTGCATTTGGGTCAAATTTCAATGACACATTCGACGTAATTGCCACTTTATATTGTCGGAAGAACAACAAACATCAGACCCCCTCAAACGTCATTTCACAGGACGTCGCTTTTCTGATGACAAAGTTTTCATCTGTATTTTGATGTTCTATGATGCCACGTGTCATCATGAATTCGATGGTTCAACCCCCATGTAGATGTCGTAAGATCAACGTCTAGGTCGTGGCAAGACCGTCGTCTTGTACGTGGCAAAAGAGACGTCCTGAAGGTGGAAAGAGAGATGTTTTAAACGTGGAAAGAGAGAAGTTTCAAAGGTGGCAAGAGGAACATCCTGAAGGTGGCAAGAGGGACGTCCTGGAGGTGGCAAGAGAGACGTTTTGAAGGTGGCAAGAGAGACGTTTTAAAGGTGGCAAGAGAGACATTTCAAAGGTGGCAAGAGCGACGTTGTGGAGGTGGCAAGATCGATGAGATGAGGTATCATCTCTGACGTGGTTGCTATGAGAGCAACACTCTTGGATGTGGCAAGAGCAATGTCCTGGAGGTGACAAGAGCGACATCTTGGAGGTACCGGCTTCGACATGGTTGCTATGGGAGCGACAATCTTGGAGGTGGAAAGAGAGATGTCTTGGACGTGGCAAGAGAGACGTGAAGAGAGTCCAAGACATCACAATAGCGACGGTTTTGTAGGTATTTAAAAAAAAAATACAATATCAATATCAAGACGTATGAAGCAAACAAACAACTCCAGGAAAGGAACTAGTGACAAACTAGAGGGTATGAAGATGTTTAATTGTTGATTTTTTCCTAGAGTAATTCTTCCTATAATTATGATCATACTCGTTGCTAATTTGAAGAGTGTGAGACCCTCCATTAATATGTTTGCATCCCTCTTCGAGCCATCACAGTAGATTAGTATGTCATCCACAAAGAGTAGATGGGTAATGGCCAGCCCATTTGAGATTTTGATACCAAAAAAACGTCCTCCCACCTTTGCCTCAGTAAAAAAATGGCTTATGATTTCTGCTATAAGTAGAAAGAGTAGGGGAGATAGCGGGCAACCTCGTTGAATTCCCCTCTTTGCTTGAAAAAATTTTGTGGCTGAACCATTTAGTAAAATGGAAAAGGAGACTGGTTTAAGCATGCCATTATCCAATTGAAAAAATATAGTCCAAAGCCTAGATGTATCAGAAGCATTCTGATGTATAACCAGTTCACCCTATCGAAGGCTTTGGATAGATCTAGTTTTATCCCTGCTTCTCTCATCTTCTTTAGTTTGATGTTGTGCAGACCTTCTTGTGCTACTCCGATCACCTCATGAATTTTTATGCCTTCAAGAAAGTTGAACTATTCCCCCGAGATGTGTTTTGAGAGGATTACTTCCAGTCTTCTACTGATAACCTTGGAGATACTTGCAAAGGGAGGTAGGCCGAAAATCTTCGAAGGAGGTTGGGTTGTCTGTCTTAGGTATTAGTTCTATGAAAGTAGCATTGATATGATTGTGTATATGACCCTTTAACCTTGATTCTTCGATTACCCGCAATAGGTGAGGTCCCAGAACATCAAAGCATCCCAAGTAGAATTTGATTGGCCACCCATTTGGGACATGGCTCTTCCATTTTTGGAAAGTGTGTAGGAATTCTATCAACTCTTTTTCAGTAACCAGGCTCATTAAGTGTCTAGATGCATCCTCTTCAAAAAATCTGGGGAAAAATTGGGCAACTTTTATAATTTATGCAATAGAGGACTCCTGCTGGGCTTTGTAAAGTGTCTTAAAATGATTAATGCCCAAGTCGGCTAATTCGTTGTACTTTGTTATTTCCTCCCCACTTTGATTCCATAGGCTCCAAATGGTGTTGGCCATCTTGTGGCCTTTGGCAAAGGCATGAAAGTATTTTGTGTTTTCATCTCCACAGGTTAGCCACAAGGCCCGACTCTTTAGCCTCCATTGTGCTTCTCTTTCTTCCAGGATGACCCTGCGGTGTTTTTCCAAGACATATAGGAGGTAATTTGTTTCCTGGCTATGATAGCCCTAGCCAGTCCCATCTTGTAGTTCTATTAGTTTCAATTCAATATCCCATAGATTTTGTTCATCCTTTTGTTGTTTTATTTTGGCCCACTTCTTAGTTACTTGTTTGAGGCCTTTTAGGTTTTCAACAAAATGCACAATTGCTGGGGTCTGGGAGTGTTTTGGTATTTTCACCCATAAGTCCTTTACTAGTTCCAGAAAGGTTAGATCTATTAGCCATCCCTCTAATAATTTGAAGGGGCTAGTCGGCCTTCTAGAGGAGGTCCCAAATTCGAATAATATTGAATGATGGTCTGATTCTCCCCCAAAAGTTACCCATTGTTGAACTAGAGTGGCCAAACCCCCCGAGAATCCTCGAGCATATACCATTGTGAACATCCAACCCGGGAGTAAGGATTCCAAGATATTAACCACTGCTAAGTTGTCCCCTAGAGTTTCTTGCAGTAGAATGACATCTGACGAGCATTGTTCAACCAATCTTTGTAAGGACGATTTTTTATTGGGGTTTGCCAACCCCCGGAAGTTGAAGGAGAGGATTTTCATGAGGTAACTCCATCCTGGGGTGGATTTGCTCTAAGCTACCATTCAATAAAAGATTTTTTTCCTGAAGCTAGATCAATTCTGGCCCGATCTTGTGCCAGATATAAATGTGATTTACGACCCCTACTTTTGCCCAATGATTGTGTCTGAGGTAGTGACCCCAGTCCCCTGCCCGAGGTCATGGGAGAACCACTCTCCAAGGGATCCTCTTTGATCATTGATATGATCCTAAGGTGGTAGCAGACTCTGTTATCTTCATAAGAAGAGTCAATAGAGGCCAAGGGAGTGTCGAGGGTAAAAGGGAGATTGGTAGGAAGAAAAGTTTCCAGGGAATTAGGGGAGGGGATGATAGTTGTAGAGGGAGGGGAGTTTATATCTAGTGTATAAGGTAGTTCAGTGGAGGTGAAGATCCCATTTAGTGAAGTATATTCTAACTCCCCCAAGTTTAAAGAGGGTGTGACCAGCAAAGGTGCAAAGATCGACGAGGAGAAGGAGAAGGGGCAGTGTAGGGAGGCTAGACTGGCACAGGATAGAGACTCAGAAAAAACAAGTGGGGTGAAAGTCTCCAAAGTAGTATGAGAAGTAACTAAGATTGACATACTCGTTAATTCATGATCTTGTCAGAGGAGATGATATAGGGAAGTTGAGGAGAGAGGACCAACAACCAAAGGCACTTCCTTCCCCACACCCTGATGGCACCCTCTTTCTGAACCCTGATTCACCGATCGATTATCTCCAGTGTTTTGTAGAACCTGTATTTTTAAGTCCCCTACACCCTGTTGTGGTTACACTTCTTTCACGGAGGAGAGACGGAGGAGCTTTTCCCTCTTGTCATATGGTATTTTCCCTTGATGGATATTGGACAGTTTTCCACACCATAATAGGGCCACCTGCAAAAGAAATATGTCCCTCAAAATATGCACAGAAATGACAAAAACAATTATGAAAGTTTACTTAGTACAATATTTAGCACTTAAGGCACACATCAAATTCAGAAAATGCATTACCACATTTCATCTAAGGTATAAACAGATCCAAAATGAAACTGAAGGTATAGAAATCTTTGATGAGCCCATAAGTTGATAAATATGGTCCCAAATCTTACCGAGGGCCAGTAAATGATTGTGGGTGGAAAGAAAATCAGTTTGCATGTGATGCACATCTGATGAGAAAGAATATGTCTTCCACTTCTCCGTAAGCATATAACGTTATGAAAATAATTAAAATGGAAAAACCTATAGTTTTTGGACACTCATAGCTATAGTAAACAAAAGATGCCCTTAGTGATGGTTTAAGAAAGTGTTGTTCTATTTGGCAATCTCTTGTTTATAGCTCGTCCAAACTAAAATGACGATCTTTCATAAAATCAGTGTATGTTGTAGGTCTATTTGTTGTACCTCTCACATCTTAATATGCTCGATACTGGTTCCTTGGATGGATGCAATTTTTCAGAGAGACAAGAATCGATAGGTTGATGAGAGATTAAAGATTATAATGTTTATAAATTAGGAATAAGAGGTCAAGAAACATCTGTGCCTACATGTTTAAAGAAGTATGCCTATTGCCTATGCATCGATCACTGACAAGTATGGATTATTCAGCTTATGAGGACAGACATTGGGGCAATCACCATTGAGAATCTCATATGGTATTTTTTTTTGCTGTTTCTGTTCATTTTTTTCTTTAAGTAGTTAAGGGTATAGTGATTTATATATGAAATACAGTATTGGTACAAAATACTAAATAGAGTTGTTCAAATTTCAACCATGCTTCCTATAGTGTGTTAAGGGAATGAGTATGGAATTTCACATCTTCAAAGATCGACATGCCAATAAGACAAGTGTATTGCCTCATCATTACAATTTAACCATTTTCACATTTTCCCATTGGCCAATCATATGATATATATCCTAAGAGTGATTTGATACAAACCTTTACTCCTGAGTAGATCCCCTATATATGATTTCTAGGAATAATAGTTTGTGTTGGTTAACCAAACCTCATGAGTATCCATTTTTCAAAATTAGAAAAAGAAGAAGGTTAAATGAACTAAAATAACTTGACTACCATTGCATAAATCTTGAAAAAATAGCTAAAAAAATGATATTCAATTGAGTCTATATGAGGAAGATATACCCCCTGAAAGATGTAAAAATGAGGGTAAGCCATGCCCATTTGTTAAAATAAAATTTCACTATGTTAGACTACAAAATAAATAAAAATCAACTATGCCACTACGCAAAGGACAAAAAAATACACATTTAAAAAAATGGATTTGGAAACCAAATCTCTATGGTGAATTTATTTTACTTTGAAAATTGCCTCCAAATTGTAAACGTGTATCCTTGCAGGGGGGGTTTGGAGTGCCATGTGGGATTCCTAGACTGGATAAATAACTATGATGTTCTCTAGGAAAAGACTGCTCACTTGATTTCTTAGCTTACGGAGATGACATGTTAGTCCACATGGTGAGTGTTGACATGGAAATCTACATGGTGGGCATGACATGGTAGTCCTTGCATGGTGACTTGGTAGTCCACATGGAGGGTCATAATGGGTGTTGATGTGGAGGAGGCCATGTAGGGGAGTTTTAAAGGAGGTTGTGCTAAAGGAATGGGTTGTTTCCACATGGAAGGGGCATGACCAAGTGCAAGGGGAGGGGTTAGGGTATGAGATGGAATTGACTAATATGAGGGTGCAATAAAGGTGTGGATGGTGTGATTTACAAGGGAAGAGTGTATGGTTAAAAGGTGGCCATTGGTATAGTTTAGGTGGAAGTACCAAATGTCATGGAAAGATGTGTTAGGGTAGGTTGGTGGTAGGAATGTTGGGTTCCCTATAGGTGAAAAAAAAGGTGAGTGGTGGATCCATTTGAATGACCAACGAAAATGTGGTAGTTTGTTATGTGTAGTGGTCAATGACATAGAGAAGGCACTAGAAAAAGATAAGCATTGGTAGTAATAGGAAAGGCATGACTTTCAATGTGTGTGGGGTAGTGAAAAAGGTCATGCCATTGGAAAAAACATTGTTGTGGCAAGGTACTAAATAGGGAGAGTAGATCCCCCCCTTATAATATTTGGTGTCTAACTAGCTTATGTGTTTAGCAAGTATTCTTTTCATTCACTTATATAGAAGAAAATGAACTTATTAACCACTCACATGATTTTCATTAACAACAAGTTCATGACAGGAAGTAAGTGGCCTACTTTGTATACCTATCTCATGGTATATGTTGAGTCTTGATGAGTTGCATAGTTTTCTGTTTCATTTTGTTGTTTTAGTTCTATAGAGAAGTTTAGTTTTCCATATTTTAGACTTGTGTTGTGTGACTTATTAGATGTGCTTATCATGAACTATGGTAAATAAAAATCTTTGGCAGCAATACAATTGGTGCTAAATGACACTGTCTGATTAAACATCACGAGAAAATGTATGCCATCCTATCTTCTTCTTTTGGTTAAATTTTTGTTTTGGTATGATTGTGAAAATCAACTAAGGTTTATTTAGCTATCATGGTTGTTTCATAGAAATGTACTTATCTACTCATAGAACATTTTAGTAAGAAAATAACTGTATCTAGACCATCTATGGAGGATATATGATCATTGATGCACCTTATTCAATTGAGTTACAATCTCATTGGTGTTCTCTTAATTGGGTTGTTTGCAAGTAACTAAATGAGATATCTGCATCAAACTTGGTATGCTTGTATGTGTTAAATGGAAATTATCTCAACATTGATGCCATGAATAGGACAATCCATTAGTGAGATTCTAAAAATGTCTAGCATTAGCTTATGCACTTCGAGGCACTTTAACATGGCTGTTCCTTTCAGCAGAAGTGTAACAATCATGAAGGAGGCTCTTAGTATGGCCCTCATGTTCTTGACCAAGTTAACTATCATTCCATTTTTCAGATCCTCAAGAATTCTTTAGCACAATGTTGTAGTAGGAAAACTTAATATGGGAAGTCTTACATGTTATAATGTTCTTTATGTTGAATCCAACAACCGAGTTGTTCTTAATTTTCACATTTCAAAAGCAAAAAAATTATTTGATCACAAGTTACAACTAGTAAAAGCAACTGAGTTTGTGAAGAAAGTATCAAGGGTCAATTTTATCAATCTATTTTGATACTTGTATAGAATTCAAATGTTGAGGAGGCAAACCAACCTATATCAATAAATAAGTCATTTTAATCTAAGCAAGTCAATCTTTCCCTTGAAGATTGATTTGTAATATATATGCCCTCTTGATTCTTATTATTTTTTTGACTCTTAGCTAGACTTCAGGCGAGATTTTACATTTACAACTTGTTTTCATCTATTTTTCACACAGGTGGGAGCCACATATATCTGGGTACAAACATAAACCTATATATTTTGAGGGGTAACAATGTGTATTTATTTTTCTTTTTTTTGCATATGAACATAATGCCACTCACGTCCGATTAACATAATTGAAAAGCCAATGAACCCACAACCCCTAGGCCATCCAAAGATCAACCTGTAAACCTGCCTTTGTGATGAAATTCACAAGAGTAGTGAAAACATTCACTAGTGTATACCTTATGAAAAATGAGGGGTAACATGGTCATCTCTCTCATGAAGCTATACAAGTTTTCATCTCTAGGTCATATATCTTCATTAAATTGTCTTCTATGTGCATGACATCATCACTAATCATGTCATTCACTTCTACTCCCACTTCTAGCAAACCATTCACTAGGCACAGTTTCCTTCCATTAATTTGAATTTCATTGTTGGATACTTCTTCGGGATCTATGACATTGGGGTAAGCTATCCTTGTGCTGCTCATCTGCAAAAGTCACAACTTAACCAAATTCACATTGACATGTGAGAATTTACATCCTTCTACTCATTCTTTTGGTTTTATCAATGACACATTTACATCCTCCTGTTCTCTTTTGCACAATGGGCATTGTACACTACTAAACTCAATCCACCGGTTCTATCAATGAGACTTTTACACCTTTCCCTGAGAATGGGTAAGATATAACTCTTGGTGCACAATCAAAAAACAAGCTCTAGATACTGTGGATAAAGTCAAAGTACTAATGGTGGTACGTGCTTGGATGAAAGGGAGAATGAACAAGACCTTCGGTGAAGCTGCAACTATTGTAAGAGAAGTAGGTTATTTTGGGGAGATATTAGGTCAAAATCATTGAAGGTCATGGTGAGATGCCTATTTTCATCTGAGAAATCTATACATGCTTTATTAAGTATGTTAAGAAACACAATATCCTTAGGCTATGCTTCTTACACGTTGTATGTTCTAATTTTTCATAAACCACCTTTAGGCTATTAGAAATTCTGCTTAGACATCTGGGTGATTCATGCCATAGCTTTGCTCGTGTTCACACTGTACACTTTTATGTAGTATTGTATGATAGATGTCAGGGAGTATTTTGTACCTCTGAAATGTCACATGCTTACATTTTGCTACTATGATGGTATGACCAAATCGATAATCAGTGCATCGGACTTCTTGAAATTCATGCCATTGCATGTGGAAGAAGTTAGCATTTTACTAGCATGTAATAGAAGCTAGAACCAACTAAATTAATAGTTAAGTACTTATTATACAGTTTGGATTTTCAAATTAGACTGCTTGCTTCCTGAGGCTAGTTATGCTTGGTTTGTGTGTATTTGAAGTAAGATGTCCTTATATAAACTACTGACATTTTGTGTACCTGATAACACAGTTTGAGAACCTATATTTTACTATTTCCCAAGATTCATCTGTTGGTTTCCTGCAATCATTCTAAGCAATATTCTCTACATGATGAGCATTGAGAACTCATGCAGTATTAACTTTTGGGATGTATGATGTCAAATTGCATCTTTGTTTATAAGAAAACTGATAAGATAATTTTCAGTGCTTCTCTAATTTAAAGTCACAGCTTAACCAAACATCAAATTGACGTGTGAGATTCCTTTGTTCGTGAGACAACTAAACCCTCTAGGCAACAATTTAACTACTTAGTATACAAAGATGTACATATCCTACCCCTCTGAATTCAAACCGAACACTTGTATGTGAAAGATGAACGGTGGACGTGTGAGATTCCTTTGTTCGTGAGACAACTAAACCTTCCAGGCAACAATTTAACTCCTTAGTATACATATATGTACATATCCTACCCCTCTGAATTCAAACCGAACACTTGTATGTGAAAGATGAACGGTGGATTGTATGGATGTGAATATTCTTGGATCAATCCATATAGCTATAATGTTACATTTTATGGGTTGTTGGCTATGGTGCAACATGCCAAGCATAGATTGGAGAATCTCCTCAGTTTTATGAGAAGATGAACAAGGAAGTAGGACTAAAAAATTTGAGGGACAATACAAGGAATCAAACAACAAACAAAGTAATAGAATTAAGAAAATTTTCTTCTACCGGAATAGAAAGAGAGCTTCATTTCAATTAATTGCCACAAATTCATTTCCATGTCATTTGAGAATCTAATCAACACCTCTTCCCCCACGAGTTCAGTTAATTTTTTTCTGTTAATATCTTAAGGACTCCAATTGAAACATAAAAGTACAATGATTCTGGTATTGGTAAAAATAATATCAAACTGCTTAAAGCACAAGTAAAAAAATCCACAACATGTAGCTCTTGATGCAGGAACGCCACTAAACTTTACACAAACTCATAAATCCCCTATCCCCTCTTTGATAAAGAAAGTAAAACATACCAGGAAGTAGGTTGCATTCATGATCTCACTAGCATTCTGACTTGAGTATGACAGTCCATCAAAGTGAATAATTTGTATAATAGAGATAATAAGCTACCTCTCACAAAGAAAACAAATTAAATGTATGACCATTTTAAGCTTCACAAAATGTCCAAATAATGACCCTCTTTATTGAATCGCAGACTTTATCTCCATTCATGTTCACTTATTGAGCATACAAACACGTACCTCGACATATTCTTTCAAGTTCTTCTTAACGTGCTTTACAATCAAGGGTGTGTCAGTAACCAATACGACTCAAGGTCTCACATTATTATGTGGAAGTTCAATAAGGACTTTCTGAATACAGCTAGATGTTGCATGTATTGTTCTTCTAGGCCTAGCATCAAAAGTATACTTGCATTTAGATATTGTCAATCAACCATAAAATCAGAGTTCATTCATTCTTTTTAGCATGCAATTGCATAACACTGAAAAACCGTATTGTCCCATATCACACTATAGAAGTCCTCTGCATCATGTTTCATTACAAAATTAACCATACCCATTCTTACTATGGAAAATATTGATCCAAAGCAAACCACTTCACCATGATCACTAACAATTTATACATGAATGCATGTGGGAGATTGCAAAAACTTTTAACAACTATTCATAGAATTCAAATTGTCGTGATAGAAAAGGGGTCTTTCTTCAAGTATTGATCAAGCTAATGTGAATTGTTGGATTCTTCTTTATTTCTCTCATAGAAGAGAGGCATTTCTATCAAGTCGTTAAAATTAAAGGCCATTAAAACCTTTGACATCTTTTAAAGGATTATTACATGGAAGTGGAACTATTCGAACACATAACATTATTCATTAATTGAAGGTTGAAGGTGCAAAGTACATAATTCAACTCTGATGGTGTGGAAAAATGTCCCCAAAACCAGTGAGGCTAGATTTCATTGGAACTCGAGGAACATCTATGCAGAGTTGCTAATAAGCCTCTAGTATACAAAGAATGTGTCCTCCTCATGGAACCAACAATAAGTCTTCATCATTGAAGCTAGGGGGCTTTTCTTTTGCCACTCTTTTTAGTCATGATCTATGTTGTCAATTGTTATTGGATTAAATGTAGTCAGCATTGTTGAATGACATTTGGACATTATTTCCAACATGAAGTACAGATGAGTGCCATAAATCCTCTCCTTGAAATGTACAGTGAATAATTATTACCAAGAAGGCATTCGGCTCAACAAAATCAGTCAAATAAAAGAAGGCCACCGGTTCACCAAAATCAGTCAAATAAAATGAGATTCCAACCTGTAAAATAAACAATTAACTTGTTCAAACATTGATTCAACATGTTCGAGTGATAAACATATGAACAAACTTTAAGGGTAATGGTTTCATAAAAACATAGGATGGCTAATTTTCTTCTGAGGATTCTTGGATTCCAGTAATGAATGTGGATCAACAAGCAATTATGTAGCTATTTATGCTAACAGGGTAGCTGGTTAGGGTTTCCAAATTAGGGGTATTGTTTACCCTTGTTACAATTTACCCAATAGGGTAGCTGGTTAGGGTCTCCAAATTAGGGGTACTGTTTACCCTTGCTACAATTCACTCAATAGGTTTAGACGATCTAATTAGCATTACCACTAAAGTAAGAGAATTGTTGAGGAAGAAGATATAAAAAACAATATTGACTTTAATAGAAGTCATCTCCGATTTTTTCAATAATGTAATGGCCATGAACTTCTTTACGAATTCTTTGACTCAAACAAGGAAAAGGAACTTGGCCAAACTTAAATCAGTTGTAGAGACCTGGATTCAAATTTTGAATCTGTTCTGAACTGTGATATAGAGTATCTAGCAACAGAAGTTTGTGGAGTAGCATACCATTATCGTCTTCATGTATAATTTCTTCATACTTTATCTTTGTCTGTAATAAAAATTGAACACCATTTTTGGTTTGTTCTCTGCAACATCAAAAGTTGTTTCTTCTTAAGATTAAAGACTAGTAAATCTTCTCTTGAAAGTCAGCTAATGAGAGACAGTTATACTAAGATCCTCTCCCAGTTTGTTTTCCCAAGGGGCAGGGCAGTCATAAAGTTTAATGGGGCTACTAAGGGCAACACAGGAAGGGCAGAAAATGGTGGACTATAGATTGTTTATTCTTTCCAAAATTGTTTTGTGCTTGGCTATAAGCAGATACTTAACTGATGCATGATTATATTTCCTACTTTTCCTTCTCTATTGATTTATGTTACTTATTGATATTGATGGTGAAAAAGAGGGAGAAATATTGTTAAGGTTTTCTATTTAAAAACATACTGTATTGTTATCTTGATGTATTATTGGCTAATAATCCCTTCTTTTATGTAGTTGTCAATTTACCATCTCCAAATCATCATTGGTTTGTCACAAACGACTCCATTTCTTCGATTGATCCTATGATGGGCATAGTTGATGCAACAACTATTGGAACTACAAACATTGTTGTAGAGGACTTGAGAGTTGCTCGGAACCAACAGACAACAACACTGCGTACAGTTATACCTAATGAAATTCATTTATATCTATCATTATTCACTAGAGTAAGAGGTGTTCTCAATGGAGAATATCTTGTATCCTTTAAAACACCATGGTATTTTGTGGTAGGTCGGGAATATGTTGTTCATCTCAAGGCATTTTCCTTCCAGTCCAGTGCTCAACCTCTTTATTTGACAGAGGTTTGTTTTATGAAAACCTTGCTAATTTTGGTTGCACCTTATCTAAAATGTCAGTTCTTCAGCTATTAATTTTCTATAGATTAGTCGTCAGTATCTTTTTCATAGATAATGATAAATATTAACCAGCTCAAGAATAATTTGCTTTTATCCCACACCGATAACAATTGTGAAATGAAGATGGTTGGTAAAGCATTACTTGTGCCAAAAACTTTGTTGATCTGGACACTATCTTTGGGTGAAATTCCATAGGTTGATGTGATAGTATCCTCCTTGAATCTATTACTAACATTGCCGATGGTTTCGGTGTCATGCCTTGTCGGTTGTCTTTGTCTTGTGGTTGTTATTTGTGGTGATGTTACAGTCTATCTCTACAATGACATATCCCTATGTTGGAATTTCTTTCCACATTAACACCTCTCTTCTTAATTGAGTGTGTGTGTTAATGTCCAGTTGGGTATGTGCTGTGAATAATCCTACATAGATAACAATTGTGAGATGGAGGTGGTTTATAAGGAATTACCTATACCAAAGGCTTTTCCAATCTAGAGGGATTTGGGGTGCAAGTCCTCGGTTGATGTGATAGCATCCTCCCTCAACCTGATACTACCAGTGCCTGTGGATTTGGTACCATATCGCATGGGAGATATTTGGCTTGTGGTTGTTTTCTATGTGATGTTACAAGCTATCTTTACGGTTGCATATTCTTATGTTGGGATTGTGTTCACATTAATACTTTTCTTAATTGTGTGTGAGTGTGTGTTAAACATCATTGTTGGGTGTGTGTGTCACTGTGTTGTGAATAATACCACATGGATAACAATTGTAAGATGGAGATGGTATACAAGCCATTTCTCACACCAAAATATTTGCTAATCTGGAAGATGGATTTGGGCTGCAAGTCCCTGGGTTGATGTCATGGCATCCTCCCTTGGTCTTGGACTGACATTGCTGATAGTTTTGGTGTCATTCTTTGTGGGCCATATTTGGATTGTGGTTGTTATCTATGTGCCAAAAACTTTGTTGATTTGGACATTGTCTTTGGGTGCAATTCCACAGGTTGATGTGATAGCATCCTCCTTGACTCTATTACTAACATTGTTGATGGTTTCGGTGTCATGCCTTGTGGGCTGTCTTTGGCTTGTGGTTGTTATCTATGGTGATGTTACATTCTATCTCTACAATGACATATCCCTATGTTGGAATTTCCTTCCACATTAACACCCCTCTTCTTAATTGAGTGTGTGTGTTAATGTCCAGTTGGGTATGTGTTGTGAAAAATCCTACATAGATAACAATTGTGAGATGGAGGTGGTTTATAAGGTATTACCTGTACCAAAGGCTTTGCCAATCTGGAGGACTTTGGGGTGCAAGTCCCCAGTTGATGTGATAGCATCCTCCCTCACCGTGATACTACCAGTGCCTGTGGATTTGGTATCATATCGCATGGGCGATATTTGGCTTGTGGTTGTTTTCTATGTGATGTTACAAGGTATCTTTACGGTTTCATATTCTTATGTTGGGATTGTGTTCACATTAATACTTTTCTTAATTGTGTGTGTGTGTGTGCATTAAACATTGTTGTTGGGTGTGTGTGTCACTGTGTTGTGAATAATCCCACATGGATAACAATTGTAAGATGGAGATGGTATACAAGCCATTTATCACACCAAAATCTTTGCCAATATGGAAGATGGCTTTGGGCTACAAGTCCCTGGGTTGATGTCATGGCATCCTCCCTTGCTCTTGGGATGACATTGTTGATAGTTTTGGTGTCATTCTTTGTGGGCCATATTTGGATTGTGGTTGTTATCTATGTGTTGTTATAGATTATTTGTATAGTGGAATAGCCCTATGCTGAGATTTAATTCTACATTAATAGTTCTCTTCTTACTGTAGCTTTCAATTTCAGTGTAGGAGTGATAATTCTGTCGATGAAATTCAATTGCATTTGTTTTCACCTTTGACTAGATTGTTGAAATTGTTAAGTTGTTAAAATGTTTCAGTTATCTTGTCCTTAGATCTAACTATTTTCTGATGATCTACCTCATTTAATTATGGTCAATTTTAATGAGAAATATAAAAATAGATGATCATCGTTGTCCTTGGTATAATATTTTTTTCTACTAGAGTACCTCAGAATTTGAGTGGAAGGGTGGATAAAGCTATTGGAAAAATTTGTTTGCATTTATTTTTAGCTATTGTTTCTATGGTTAGCATTGCTAGCTATTTGGTCGTACAAGACAATATCTAAGATTACTCTTGCCAATATTATCATAGGCTTGTCAAGGATTTTTTGAGGGGTTGTCCAGTAAAGGGGGGCCGTACAACAATATGTATGGAGGAAAATAAAATTGTTAAGAAGAAAATTTGTACAAAACCTGTCTCACATGAACAATGGTTTATGCACTACAATAGTAGCTACCTCACAATTTTGGAGTGCATAACAACTAGCAAACTGATTGAGAAGACGACTGTGTCTTAGTTGTTTTCATCAAAAGGAGAGGAAAATTGCAGTAGTTTTCCATTCCATGCACATTAGAGGAATACAAGTAACACATAAAGCAATCAGAATTGAGTAGAAGGCCACGATGTTTTAACTTTGCAAGATGTGAATTGATTTCTCCAAATATTTTGTTTTCTACAGTCATTCCTTAGTTTAATTGTAATTAACAATGTTCTCAAGGCATGCCAACCCCGCTATTATTCCCAATACACAACTTCTAATGCATATCTAATAGATTTGGTAATAGATCCATATTAACCAATTTGACACTTGTAGGTGCCAAGGATACTCCATTTATTCACTACACACATTTTTAGCTATATTATATTTAAAAAGAAATAAACAGATCTAAATTAAAATAACTAGAATTGATGGCTATATAAAATTATATGTTGAAAGGAGAAATCACACTTGATCTGATGAACTGGTAGACAATACAATTGGAATGGTTGGCCCGACATGTTTCTCTTCCGTTGTATGGCCCTATGTTAGTATTGATCTTCACTCAATCGAAGAAGAAAGATCTTAAAGTACCTTCCAAAATCATTCAACGTCCTTAAATATCTAAAAAATCAATACAAGTAATATTTGTAGCACATTATTTACTCTAATATGCATTTTTATGAGAGTGTCAGAACATACCTGAATGAGCGCCTCTTGGTTTCAAGAATAATTTATTGGAGCCACGCATCTAATATTTGATCAAACTGTCTACCTTGATTTGAAGTAGTAGCAACGAAGTCAACATTGACTTTGTTGTTTCTCTGTTGGATCAATGGAGGTTTGATCCAAGATTAAACGACTCCAATAAATTATTCTCTACTAAACAGGGCCAACCACATGAAGGCGAAATCTCTTATGGCCCCTCTCCCCCCTCACATCACTCTCAATTCCCCAATACCCAGCATATAAATCTATTGAAATATTTACAGCAAAAACAAACATATTAAAATATTAAAATATTCATGTACATCATCATTTAGTACTTTTAGTTGACCTCTTCTTCTTATCCCTATAGTTCCTAATCATTTCATCAATATCTAGGTCTTCATTCTCTGGGTTCTCTTCAAAATCTGATTGTGATTGCATCCTATCACGCAGAGCACACCTAGTCGTGGGGTACTCATGGTGTAATGGACATTGTTGTGATGAGGCATCACCTACAAAAGAAGAAAATACAAAATTTAAATGGCTAGTTTTTAAATATCATTGAACTAGTTCAGTAATATTAAAAAAAACGCATGCAATGTGTTGGCCCTTGACCAAGTTTTGAAGAATACTTGGTCATAATTGACCACTTTTGGGACTGCAACAGCTTTCCAAGGAAGGAGCGCAACGCAAAGTGGAAAGTAAAGAAGCAAGACCTATTTTTGGGTCCATTTTAGGGTTTTGGGTTGATGTAATGGGAAAGGGATGTCGTCACATGGGTTTACCCATGTTTAGGCCCATTTTGTAACCTATAAATAGGCAATGTAAATAGAGAAAGGTAGTGGTAATAGTAATGTAGTACATCTATGTGATGTATAACTGAGAGCTTAGTGCTAGTATCTGGATCTGTGTGATCGGATGTATCTTAGAGTGCTCTATGCCTGAGATTGGAAAGCTAAGTGCAGTTTGTTGTAGTTTTGTGTTGAAGAGCAAGGAAGAAGGATCTAGCGAGCTGCACAGATCTTCTGTCCTGTGCAAAGTAAGGGTCATTGAAGCTCTATGCTGTAACTGGTAAACCGAGATAATATAAAGAAGACTTTGTGGACATAGCCCTAGGGTGGGGGTGAACCACGATAATTGTGTGTATAGTTCTTTGTGCTTCTCTCTAATGTGTTTTTCTCTTTCTTGGCTAAATGCTTGATGTGATTAAGTAGATCTAGTTATGCTCTGTGCTGATGATATATGAATGAATATTAGATCTGATATATAAGATGCTTAGTGCTTGATCTGTTGAATCTAACCTATATTTTTGTGGCTAAGTACTGAATCATCCTTAGTATAAGTATTCACTGCGATGCTCTGTGCTTTTGCCGAAGTGTATTAATGAATGTATGTTAGAGAATAATTGATGCTAAGTATGTTGTAAGCAATATAATCACATATCAGTGTCCCGGCTATGGTTGCAGACATCTGAGTCCTGCAACAACCCCTGCCTCTACCTCGGGTGAGACTTCATCTGCTTCGTAGGTGTTTTCGAAAGGGCCGGTAGTTAGGTTTTTGGTGGTGTGATCTTGAGCATTGAACCCTGGGTCTGCCCCTGTGCCAACAAATGGTTCTATTGTCATGACTGAAACTGTGATTGCTGGGAACTGAAGAAGAATAAGCTTTGTGCAAAATAAGCTCTGTGCGTAGATCTGTTTCCCTAGTGTGCAGTGTTTTGTTTGACCTATGAAGCTTTGTGCCAAGAAAAAGAGGTCAAATCTGAAGAAAAGAAGTCAGATCTGCGAAGAAAGAGGTCATATCTGCAAGAAAAAGGTAAGATCTATAAGCTTTGTGCTTTGATAAAGGTAAGAATAGTTAAAAGTATTAGATCTGGAAGATTTTTTCCCTATAGAAGTAAGATAAGTGGAAATTTTTGTTTCCAAAGCATGGATTTAGGTATGTTTGATAGATTTTGTCCTGGCTTCAAAACTAGGGCATTAATTGATGAAAGAAAGTTTTATATGAATAGATCTGATAAGTATAATGATAGATATGTTATACCTATGCATCGAAAGAATGTCTGGACTAACAAGTGGATGCAGGATCCTAGAAAGAGTTTTTTGTAGGCTAGTCACCATGATCCTAGTGTGCAATACAGAAGGAGTTGGGGAACATCTAAATGAAAAAGAGGATTAACCCTCTGTTATATTTGCAGAGGATGAGGACATGTTTCTAAGGAATGCCCTAGGAGAATACCTAGTTGCCTCTATTGTAAGGCTATGGACCATGAAGTATTGGATTTCCCTAGAATGATTGCTAGGCTCAAGAAGCTTAATATCGAGCAAGAAAACCCTGAAGGAGATCAAGAGACCAAGATTATAGTAGAAACCCAAAAAGAATTAGAAAAGATATTGCTACAGATGAAAGATACCTTGAATGACCACTGACATGTTAGGTTATCATAGATCTTCAAAGAAAAGGAGCAAATCGAAGCAAGAATTGGGGAATTTGACATTGACTTCACTCTTGATGAAGAAACACAAGTGAACATTATGCCAGAAAGAACTTGGGAAGCTATAGGAAATCCTACCATGATCCCTTCCCTAGGAGGAACAAGTTTCTTCAGAGGAAAGCTAGTAAACCTATGTGGAAGGCTCACCGGGATACCTATGACTGTCAATGGAACTTCGACAGAGGAAGACTTTGAGATCATTAAATTTGTTGAAGACAGTGCCCCATTTACCATGCTCATAGGAAAACCTTGGATTGATAGAGAACAAGCCAGACGAAAAGAAGAAGAAAAAGTTTTGGAACAGAAGAAGCAGGAGTTAAAAGACTTTATGACCAGAAGGATCACACACTTGATTGAAGAATAGAAGAGAATATCGTAGATATTTAATATTAGCAACTCTGATTTCAAAGCTAAGAGAACACTTAAGGATCCGTAGAAGATTGAGTTACCTATTTTTTATACAGAAGAAGTATTATCAATGAACCCTAGGAAAGACTTTCAATAGCGCGAAGTAACTAAGACCACACAAGATAAACATCAGAATGGTAAAAGCATTGTTGAGACGAAGCTCATGGGGAAGAAGGCTAGGAAGTTAAGAAAGAAAAGGGCTAATACTGTAAGTTTACAAGAGGTTCTAGAGGACACTTTGCAGCAAGAAGAATTGCAGAATTGGAGCTTCACCGAGATATCAGAAGAATGACATGGAGTACTTCGCCATGACGAAGCAATATAGCCATTGGAACCGATATACCCATTCGATCGCCACTTCGAACAGATCGGAAAGTAGTTATGGGTTACCACTAGGCCATTGGATAGCACCAGGACGGATAGAACAAAGTTAATGAAGGCCCCATGTTTGTTGCAAGAAGAGTGTTGCTGAGATTTCCTACTTAACCCATCACACCACGCACCGAGAATACTTTTGCTAACTGAGAATCTGAGCATGAACCATGAGATTTACTTACCCTGAGATCATTGCCTTACTATTCACTATAGTCTCTAAATTCCTTTTGCACCCAAGCCAGCTGACCTAAGTTTGTATGTCGAACAAGCTCAATGCTGCTAAGAAAATTGTTGAAGAAGTTCTAATTGATTTAATGACTGAGAGAGTCATGTCAGAATGTAGAATGTCTACAAGTGTACAGGCATCGTCCTCGGGTGCACTGCCAACTTTCCCCTCCACTGATCGAGTAGGACCATCCCGACCGCCTTTGAAAAGACGATCGAAGCTCAGAAATGACTTTGACACTGTGAAGATGATCCCAAGCATCTTGCCTAACTATATCCCACCACTAAGTAGAACAATGAATCGAGACAGTGTACCCTCCCGAAAGGGGTGCACGCAGTTCATGCTAACCATGAGAAGCTCACTGCGCTAAAATTTAGTGATTTTAACCTTGGTTATCACAAGGTATACAATATGCTAGCCCCACACAATTACTTGACTATTACAAAAGGAAAGAAACCCAAGATTGTACTGCAACAATGGACCCATAACCTTGCACAGTCAACCCTCCTCAACGTCATGAAGATTCCACATTTTGGGAGGCATCAGGAAGTCAATGCATGCGTTAGACTGTTTTTGTCCTGCTACCATGGAGGATACCTATGGTTGGACCGCCGCATCAATTTGGATTCGATTTTGATCAATCAGATCACTGGGCTAAGCATGCAGGGCCCTGACCCGCATGAATTTTACCTTGGAAAGACCGCAGATCGTGCTCTTGCTCAATGAATAAAAGACACATATGGCGATTTGGAGAAAGTCACATGAGGTTACAAGGTATCCTCCATTGAGATTGAAGCAGTGCACTTTGGTTGCTAGCTAATCGCAGGAAAGTTAGTATGAAAAAATAGACCTACACAGGTGACCGGATTTGTAGTTGACCTCATAGGGAAGTGCGCAGAGGGACTACAAATGAACTGGGTGAAATACCTTATAAATCAGCTAGATATTGACTGTAGACAAGTGCAGGACCAAGGGTATGAGTTCCACTTTAGCTGGTTTCTCATACTCATCGCGTGGGAACTGCCCGAGGGAGCCACGCTTCCAGAGATCGAACCCTTCGAGCCACTAGCCACGAAGTTCTGTACATTGTGGTACTCCAATGACATGAAAAAACAGTGGCAGTCCAATGCTTTCTTCCATGCTTAATATGCTTAGTTGAAGAATGCCATTCAGTCTACACCGTGCATTACACCCAACATGCTTCATAGGTTTAGACCTTTGATGAAATTCAACACAGATCGTCACTTCACCTACATCACAACGTGTGCAGATGAGCACAAACAACAACTCTAGTCATATTACAAGTTGACAGAAGATGACTTGGATGAGATTACCAAGGAATGGTAGACAGACCTCCTTGTTGCAGCAAACCCCACAGAGATTTCCGATGTAGATAGCCCTGAAGCTATGCCGGATACACCAGGACCACGCAAGACTAAGAAGGATGTGGAAGTTCAAGATATCTAGAAAACATCCTCGAAGACTGATTCCCTCTCACCTGCGAAGGGAGGTAATGATGAAGAACTAGGGGGCACAAAAGTTGAACAGAGCAAAGGAGAGGTTACTCCACCTAGGGACAAGGAAGATCCGTCCAAGAAAAGGAAGATTACCCCACCAAATCCCTCATCTAGAAAAAAATATAAGGCCACCCGAACCACACTTAAAACTACCCTTACCCCGAATGATTTTGACTTCCTAATTGTCGCATTGAATGATGTTTCATTAGAGCTGGCAGAAAAGCAAGAAGCAAAGTAGGAGGAGCTATTCCACCGTATCACAGGTGAATTCAAAGAAGTGAAATAGGCACTCCAGTCCAGCCAAGCAGTTTCTACAATGCCATTAACAATGGAAATATCAAGAACAGGCGATGAGCCCACACAATTACGCCAGATCACCGAGAAAGTTGAATTTGACCTTCGACAAGCTCAAGAAGACATAGCGCAAACCATCCAGGCTTTGGCACAAGAACATAGTGCACATGAAGAACAACAGAGGAAGGCAGAACAGGAGAAACTTGCCTTACAAGCGAAGTGGGAGGAGAAAAAAGCACAGTTACAATAGAGCAAGGACAAGTTTCTAGCAGAGAAACTTGAAGTACAGGAGAGAGTTCACAAAGAACTATGCTTTGTGATGATCATATAAGTGAAGATGAAAGATCGTCTCCCATGGTAGGTGACCCAACTGGAAGAAATAATCCAACAAATTCAACAACGCATCACAGATCTGGAGCTCCGCACCGTGCCTGAGACACCCCAAGAGATAAGAGATCTAAGAGAGGTTGTTGCTCGAAGCAGAGTCAATCGATTAAAAACCTTGGCTCTATAATGTAGGAAGCTAAGCACTAGAAGCGCCCAGGCTTATGAAACCCTTGGAGAGAATCCAGAATTGCAAAAATTGGAGGCGCAACTCCACGAAACAAAGTGGCATGCAGATGTGCTACAAGTGCAATTGAAGTCTGTGACCCCAGTCGAAATAATGAGGAGGTTCACAGAACATTGCACAACCCAAAAACAAGTACACACACTGCAAAGTAAAGTAATGGAAGTCTCTCAACAACTTCAACCACTCCAAGAGAAGGCATGCCAACTGCTCATCGAAATTGAAAGCCAGGGAGATGAACTCGAATAGGGTGTCATCACTATAGAACAATGCCTGGAAAGATCGCTCAATGACACAGTAATCCAGGAATTTACTGAACAAGAGGTTTTTGCACTGCAGTAGGTCGAAGCCGCTCGAGCCAAGCTCGAGGTGTTTGAAGTGGAATTGCTCAGACCTGAGTGACTTGGGATGAGTCACGGGTGAGTGTTGGAGGCCTGTTGTCCCTTGACCAAGTTTTGAAGAATACTTGGTCATAATTGACAACTTTTGGGACTGCGACAACTTGCCAAGAAAGGAGTGCAACGTGAAGTGGAAATTAAGGAAGCAAGACCTATTTTGGGTTCCATTTTAGGGTTTTGGGTTGATGTAATGGGAAAGGGATGTCGGCCCATGGTTTTACCCACGTTTAGGCCCATTTTGTAACCTATAAATAGGAAATGTAAATAGAGAAAGGTAGTGGTAATAGTAATGTAGTACATCTATGTGATGTATAACTGAGAGATTAGTGCTAGTAACTGAATCTGTGTGATTGGATGTATCTTAGAGTGCTTTGTGCCTGAGATCGAAAAGCTAAGTGCAGTTTGTTGTAGTTTTGTGTTGAAGAGAAAGGAGGAAGGATCTAGCGAGCTGCGCAGATCTTCTGTCTTATGCGAAGTAAGGGTCATTGAAGCTCTGTGCTATAACTGCTTGACCAAGATAATATAAAGAATACTTTGTGGAGATAGCCCTAGGGTGGGGGTGAACCATGGTAACTATGTGTATAGTGCTTTGTGCTTCTCTCTAATGTGTTTATCTCTTTCTTGGCTAAGTGCTTGATGTGATTAAGTAGATCTAGTTATGCTCTGTGCTGATGATATATAAATGAATGTTAGATTTGATATATAAGATGCTTAGTGCTTGATCTGTTGAATCTAACCTATATTTATGTGGCTAAGTACTGAATCATCCTTCGTATAAGTATTCACTGCGATGCTCTGTGCTTTCGACGAAGTGTATTAATGAATGTCTGTTAGAGAATAACTGATGCTAAGTACGTTGTAAGCAAGATAATCATAGATTAGTGTCCCAGCTATGGTTGTAGACATCAGAGTCCTGCAACCCCCCCTACCTCTACCTTAGGTGAGACTTCATCTGCTTCGTAGGTGTTGCCAAAATGGCTGGTAGTTAGGGTTTTGTTTGTGCGCTCTTGAGCATTGAACCATGGGTCTGCCCCTGTGCCAACACAATGTAATTATTTACCTAGTGCACTGGTCGACACCGTTGGAATGGTTGCCCCCGCGTGCTCCTCTTCAACTATACGAGCCTCAAGTACAACATTCTTTGCCATTGAGACCACAAAATTTATAATGACAATCATAAATGTATAAGTAAAAAAAAATAGAAGTACAAAATGTATAACTATGAAATTATTAAGTATATGATTAAAATACAACCATATTACCATCATGTGTCAGCTTGATCATAGCACCATCATGCAGCCGTGCCTTCGTGGAAAATTGGGACTGAATGGGATCAAAATTATCTTCTGGTTGAAAAATTCTATCAACGCACTGCTCTCCAATAGGGTTAGTGCGTCCATTGACAGTTCTACTCCCTGATTAGAACAAAGTTGTAAATGCTAATAATTTCCAACATGACTATATTCTTTTAATAATAAAGGTTAATGTGGATTGAATTTTATTTACCTTATCCTGCAAAGTGGTTCTTGGTATTTGCCCCAATCTTTTTCGGTGTTCAACTACCTCTTTATAACCGTACTTGTAACCAAGCTTGAGGTCTTCCTCCATGGTTTCAGTACCAAAATCGTCACCTTGCATTGCATAAGAGTATGCATTTTTTATGTTATTCGTTGGAATTACCTAAAATTTTTAAGGTGATACAAATAATATAATTAGGTACCTACAATTCGTGACTGCAACTTCAAGTAGCCACCCTGACCTAGCTTGTGCTGGCCACATCTAGCAAGGCTTGCTTTTGTGGCCTTTGACGTGGCAATCAACCTATCATTAAAAGTTTAAAATATGTTAATATATACCACATGTTTATTTACAACTAAAAAGAATTGAAGGTATTCAATTGAAATTGTAATTTACCTTCTAGGAGCAAAGGGTGTTTTTCCTTCATCTGTCAATTTCTTCTCTTTTGTGTCCTCAATGAGGGCCTTCCACTCCCTCTTTGGAATCATCAGAGGATGCTTGTACCTATAATTTTGTTTCAAGTGCTTCCTATG
>JASDQU010308138.1:104569-117507 GCA_032191745.1 Picea mariana | reverse complement strand
TACTATGTAATTTTCACAGTTGATGGCTTCCGCCCAATACTTTAGACTTAATCCCTTAGATTAGATCATACAATTAGCCATTTCTTTTAATGTGTGGTTCTTTCTCTCAGCAACACCATTTTGTTGTGGTGTATATGGAACAATCACTAGTGCATTTGGGTCAAATTCCGACGAAACGTTAGATGTAATTTCCACTTTATATTGTCGGAAGAACGACAAACATCGGACCCCCTCAAAATTCGTTTCACAGGACATCTCTTTTACGACGACAGAGTTTTCTCCTATATTGCGACATTCTATGATGCCACGTGTCATCATGAATTCGATTGTTCAAACCCCATATAGATGTCGTAAGGCATACATCTAGATCGTGGCAAGACCGACGTCTTGGACATGGCAAGAGAGACATCCTAAAGGTGGTAAGAGAGATGTTTTAAACGTGGCAAGAGAGACATTTCAAAGGTGGCAAGAGCGACGTCCTGAAGGTGGCAAGAGAGACATTTTGAAGGTGGCAAGAGAGACATTTTAAAGGTGGCAAGAGAGACGTTTCAAAGGTGGCAAGAGCGACGTTGTGGAGGTGGAAAGACTGATGGGATGAGGTATCAGCTCCGACATGGTTGCTATGGGAGTGACACTCTTGGATGTGGCAAGAGCGACGTCCTGGAGGACGTTTTGAAGGTGGAAAGAGAGACGTTTTAAAGGTGGAAAGAGAGATGTTTCAAAGGTGGAAAGAGTGACATTGTGGAGGTGGAAAGAGTGACATTGTGGAAGTGGAAAGACCGACGGGATGAGGTATCAGCTCCGACGTGGTTGCTATGGGAGTGACACTCTTGGATGTGGCAAGAGCGATGTCCTAGAGGTGGAAAGAGCGATGTCTTGGAGGTACCAACTCTGATGTGGTTGCTATGGGAGTGACAATCTTGGAGGTGGAAAGAGAGATGTATCGAACGTGGCAAGAGAGACATGAAGAGAGTCCAAGACATCGCAATAGCGATGGTTTTGTATGTATTTAAAAAAAAATACAATATCAATATCAAGACCTATGAAGAAAACAAACAACTCCAAGAAAGGAACTAGTGACAAACTAGAGGGTCTGAAGATGTTTAATTGTTGATTTCTGCCTGGAGTAATTATTCCTATAATTATGATCATACTTGTTGCTAATTTGAAGAGTGTGAGCCCCTCCGTTAATATGTCTGCATCCCTCTTCGAGCCATCATAGAAGATTAGTATGTCATCCAAAAAGAGTAGATGGGTAATGGCCAACCCATTTGAGATTTTGATACCAGAGAAATGTCCTCCCACCTTTTCCTCAGTCAAAAAATGGCTTATGCTTTCTGCTACAAGTAGAAAGAGTAGGGGAGATAGCAGGCAGCCTTGTCAAATTCCCCTTTCTGCTTGAAAATTCTGTGGCTGAACCATTGAGTAAAATGGAAAAGGAGACCAAGTTTAAGCATGCCATTATCCAGTTGACAAAATATAGTCCAAAGCTCAGATGCATCAGAAGCATTCTAATGTATAACCAGTTCACCCTATCGAAGGCTTTGGATAGATCTAGTATTATCACTACTCTTCTCATCTTCTTTAGTTTGATGTTGTGCAGACCTTCTTGTGCTACTCTAATCGCCTCATGAATTTTTCTGCCTTCAAGAAAGTCGAACTATTCCCCCAAGATGTGTTTTGAGAGGATTACTTTCAGTCTTCTACTGATAACCTTGGAGATAATCTTGTACAAACAATTTCAAAGGGAGATAGGCCGAAAATCTTCGAAGGAGGTCGGGTTGTCTGTATTAGGTATTAGTGTTATGAAAGTAGCATTGATATGATTGTGTATATGACCCTTTACCCTTGATTCTTCGATTACCTACAGTAGGTCAGGTCCCGGAACGTCAAAGCATCCCAAGTAGAATTCGATTGGCCACCCATTTGGTCCAAGGCTCTTCCCTTTTTGGAAAGTGTGTAGGAATTCTATCAGCTCTTTTCAGTAACCAGGCTCGTTAAGTGTCCAACTGCATCCTCTTCAACAAATCTGGGGAAAAGCTGGGCAAATTTTATAATTTCTGCAATAGAGTACTCCTCCTAGGCTTTGTAAAGTGTCTTAAAATGATTAATGCCCAAGTCGACTAATTCGTTGTAATTTTTTATTTCCTCCCCCCTCTGATTTCATAGGCTCCAAATGGTGTTGGCCATCTTGCGGCCTTTGGCAAAGGCCTGAAAGTATTTTTTATTTTCATCTCCGCAGGTTAGCCACATGGCCTAACTCGTTAGCCTCCATTGTGCTTCTCTTTCTTCCAGGATGACCCTGTGACGTTTTTCCAAGCCATATAGGAGGTCTTTTTTTGTCCTGGCTATGATAGCCTCGGTCAGTTCCATATTGTAGTTCTATTAGTTTCAATTCAATATCCCGCAGATTTTGTTCATCCTTTTCTATTTTATTTTGGCCCACTTCTTAGTTGCTTGTTTGAGGCCTTTTAGTTTTTCAACAAAATGCACAGTTGCTGGGGTCTGGGAGTGTTCTGGTATTTTCACCCATAAGTCCTTTACTAGTTCCAGAAAGGTTGGATATGTTAGCCATTCCTCTAAGAATTTGAAGGGGCTATTCAGCCTTCTAGAGGAGGTCCCAAATTCGAACAATATCGGATGATGGTCTGATTCTCCCCCAAAAGTTAACCATTGTCGAACTAGAGTGGCCAAACCCCCCGAGCGTCCTCGAGCATCTACCACTGTGAGCATCCAACTTGGGAGTAAGGATTCTAAGATCTTAACCACTGCTAAGTTGTCCCCTAGAGTTTCCTGCAGTAGAATGACATCTTGCGAGCACTGTTCAACCAATCTTCGTAAGGATGATTTTTTATTGGGGTTCGCCAACCCCCGATAGTTGAAGGAGAGGATTTTCATGAGGTAACTCCATCCTGGGGTGGATTTTCTCTAAGATCCCATTCAATCGAAGATTGTCTGCCTGAAGCCAGATCAATTCTAGCCCGATCTTGTGCCATATATAAATGTGATTTATGATCCCTACTTTTTGCCACAGATTGTGTCTGAGGTAGTGACTCCAGTCCCCTACTCGAGTTCATGGGAGAACCACTCTCCAAGGGATCCTCTTTGATCACCAATTTGCTCCTAAGGTGGTAACAGACTCTGTTATATTCAGAGGAGGAGTCAATAGAGGCCGAGGGAGTGTCGAGGGTAAAAGGGATATTGGTAGGAAGCAAAGTTTCTAGGGAGGTAGGGGAGGGGATGATAATTGTAGAGGGAGGGGCGTTTATATCTGGTGTATAAGGTAGTTTAGTGGAGTTCAAGAGCCCAATCAGTGAAGTATATTCTAACTCCCCCAAGTTTAAAGAGGGTGTGACCAGCAAAGGTGCAAAGATCGATGAGGAGGAGGAGAAGGGGTATTGTCGGGAGGCTAGACTGGCACATGATAGAGACTCAAAAAAAACAAGTGGGGTGAAAGACTCCAAAGTAGTATGAGAAGCAACTAAGATTGGCATACCCATTAATTCGTGTTCTCGTCGGAGGATATGATCCAGGGAAGGTGAGGAGAGAGGATCGGAAGCCGAAGGCACTTCCTACCCCGAACCCTGATGGCATCCTCTGTCTGAACCCTGACCCGTCGATCGATTATCTCCAGTGTTCCGCAGAACCTGTCTTTTGAAGTCCCCTACGCCCTATTGTGGTTCCACTTCTTTCGCGGAGGAGAGATGGAGGATATTGTCCCTCTTGTCATTTGGTCTTTTCCCTTAATGGATATTGGACAGTTTGCCACACCGTAATAGGGTCACCTGCAAAAGAAATATGTCCCTCAAAATATGCACAGAAATGACAAAAACAATTATGAAAGTTTACTCTCAGTACAATATTTATCACTTAAGGCACACATCAAATTCAAAAAATGCATTACCACATTTCATCAAAGGTATAAATAGATCCGAAATGAAACTGAAGGTATAGAAAGCTTTGATGAGCCCATAAGTTGATAAATATGGTCCCAAATCTTACCGAGGGCCAGTAAATGATTGTGGGTGGAAAGAAAATCAGTTTGCATGTGATGCACATCTGATGAGAAAGAATATGTCTTCCACTTCTCCGTAAGCATATAACGTTATGAAAATAATTAAAATGGAAAAACCTATAGTTTTTGGACACTCATAGCTACAGTAAACAAAAGATGCCCTTAGTGATGGTTTAAGAAAGTGTTGTTCTATTTGGCAATCTCTTGTTTATAGCTAGTCCAAACTAAAATGACGATCTTTCATAAAATCAATGTATGTTGTAGGTCTATTTGTTGTACCTCTCACATCTTAATATGCTCGATACTAGTTCCTTGGATGGATGCAATTTTCAGAGAGACAAGAATCGATAGGTTGATGAGAGATTAAAGATTATAATGTTTATAAATTAGGAATAAGAGGTCAAGAAACATATGTGCCTACATGTTTAAAGAACTATGCCTATTTCCTATGCATCGATCACTGACAAGTATGGATTATTCAGCTTATGAGGACAGACATTGGGGCAATCACCATTGAGAATCTCATATGGTATTTTTTTTTGTTGTTTCTTTTCACTTTTTTCTTTAAGTAGTTAAGCGTCTAGTGATTTATATATGAAATACAATATTGGTACAAAATACTAAATAGAGTTGTTCAAATTTCAACCATGCTTCCTGTGGTGTGTTAAGGGAATGAGTATGGAATTTCATATCTTCAAAGATCAACATGCCAATAAGACAGGTGTATTGTCTCATCATAACAATTTAACCATTTGCACATTTTCTCATTGGCCAATCATATTATATCTATCCTAAGAGTGATTTGATACAAACCTTTACTCCTGAGTAGATCCCCGATATATGATTTCTAGGAATAATAGTTTGTGTTGGTTAACCAAACCTCATGAGTATCCATTTTTCAAAATCAGAAAAAGAAGGTTAAATTAACTAAAATAACTTGACTACCATTGCATAAATCTTGAAAAAATAGATAAAAAAATGATATTCAACTGAGTCTATATGAGGAAGATATACCCCTGGAAAGATGTAAAAATGAGGATAAGCCATGCCCATTTGTTAAAATAAAATTTCACTATGTTAGACTACAAAATAGATAAAAATCAACTATGCCACTACACAGAGGACTGTAAAATACACATTTAAAAAAATGGCTTTGGGAACCAAGTCTCTATGGTGAATTTATTCGACTTTGAAAATTGCCTCCAAATTGTAAAGGTGTATTCTTGCAGGGGGGGGGTCTGGAGTGCCATGTGGAAATCCTAGACTGGATAGATAACTATGATGTTCACTAGGAAAAGACTGCTCACTTGATTTCTTAGCTTACAGAGATGACATGTCATTCCACATGGTGAGTGTTGACATGGAAATCTACGTGGTGGGCATGACATGGTAGTCCTTGCATGGTGACTTGGTAGTCCACATGGAGGGTCATAATGGGTGTTGATGTGGAGGAGGCCATGTAGGGGATTTTTAAAGGAGGTTGTTCTAAAGGAATGGGCGGTTTCCACATGGAAGGGGAATGACCAAGTGCAAGGGGAGTGGTTAGGGTATGAGATGGAATCGACTAATATGAGGGTGCAATAAAGGTGTGGATGGTGTGGTGTACAAGGGAGGAGTGTAGGGTTAAAGGGTGACCAATGGTATAGTTCAGGTGGAAGTACCAAATGTCATGGGAAGATGTGTTAGGGTAGGTTGGTGGTAGGAATGTTGGGTTCCCTATAGGTGCAAAAAAAGGTGAGTGGTGGACCCATTTGAATGACCAATGAAAATGTGGTAGTTGGTTATGTGTAGTGGTCAATGACATAGAGAAGGAACTAGAAAAAGATAAGCATTGGTAGTAATAGGAAAGGCATGACTGTCAATTTGTGTGGGGTAGTGAAAAAGGTCATGCCATTGGAAAAAAAATTGTTGTGGCAAGGTACTAAATAGGGAGAGTAGATCCCCCCCTTACAATATTTGGTGTCTGGCCAGATTATGTGTCCAACAAGTATTCTTTTCTTCCACTTATATAGAAGAAAATGAACTTATTAACCACTCACATGATTTGCATTAACAACAAGTTCATGACAGGAAGTAAGTGGCCTACTTTGTATACCTATCTCATGGTATATGTTGAGTCTTGATGAGTTGCATAGTTTTCTGTTTCATTTTGTTGTTTTAGTTCTATAGAGAAGTTTAGTTTTCCATATTTCAAACTTGTGTTGTGTGACTTATTAGATGTGCTTATCATGAACTATTGTAATTAAAAATCTTTGACAACAATACAATTGGTGCTAAATGACACTGTCTGATTAAAAATCATGAGAAATTGTATGCCAGCCTATCTTCTTCTTTTGGTTAACTTTTTGTTTTGGTATGATTGTGCAAATCAACCAAGGTTTATTTAGCTATCATGGTTGTTTCATAGAAATGTACTTATCTGCTCATAGAACAATTTAGCAAGAAAAAAATTGTATCTAGACCATCTGCGGAGGATATATGATCATTGATGCACCTTATTCAATTGAGTTACAATCTCATTGGTGTTCTCTTAATTGGGTTGTTTGCAAGTAACTAAATGAGATATATGCATCAAACTTGGTATGCTTGTATGTGTTAAAGGGAAATGATCTCGACATTGATGCCAAGAATAGGACAATCCATTAGTGAGATTCTAAAAATGTCTATCATTAGCTTCTGCACTTTGAGGGACTTTAACATGGTTGTTGCTTTCATCAGAAGTGTAACAATCATGAAGGAGGCTCTTAGTATGGCCCTCATGTTCTTGACCAAGTTAACTATCATTCTATTTTTCAGATCCTCAAGAAGCTATACAAGTTTTCATCTCTAGGTCATATATCTCCATTAAATTGTCTTCTATGTGCATGACATCATCACTAATCATGCCATTCACTTCTACTCCCACTTCTGGCAAACCATTCAATAGGCACAGTTTCCTTCCATTACTTTGAATTTCATTGTTGGATACTTCTTCGGGCTCTGTGACATTGGGGTAAGCTATCCTTGTGCTGCTCATCTGAAAAAGTCACGGCTTAACCAAATTCACATTGACGTGTGAGAATTCACATCCTTGTACTCATTCTTTTGGTTTTACCAATGACACATTTACATCCTCCTGTTCTCTTTTGCACAATGGGCATTGTACACTACTGTACTCAATCCACTGGTTCTATCAATGAGACTTTTACACCTTTCCCTGAGAATGGGTAAGATATAACTCTTGGTGCACAATCAACAAACAAACTCTAGATACTGTGGATAAAGTCAAAATACTAATGATGGTACGTGCTTGGATGAAAGGGAGAATGAACAAGACCTTCGGTGAAGCTACAGCTATTGTAAGAGCAGTAGGGTATTTTGGGGAGATATTAGGTCAAAATCATTGAAGGTCATGGTGAGATGCCTATTTTCATCTGAGAAATCTATACATCCTTTATTAAATGTGGTAAGCAACACAATGTCCTCATGTTGTGCTGCTTACATGTTGTATGTTCTAATTTTGTAGAAACCATCTATAGGCTATTAGAAATTTTGCTTAGACATCTGGGTGATTCATGCCATAGCTTGTGCTTGTGTTCACACTGTACACTTTTGTGTAGTATCGTATGATAGATGTCGGGGAGTATTTTGTACCTATGAAATGTCACATGCTTACATTTTGCTACTATGAAGTTATGACCAAATCGATAATCAGTGCATCAGACTTCTTGAAATTCATGCCATTGCATGTGGAAGAAGTTAGCATTTTACTAGCCTGTAATAGAAGCTAGAACCAACTAAATTAATAGTTAAGTACTTATTATACAATTTGTATTTTCAAATTAGACTGCTTGCTTTCTGAGGCTGGTTACGCTTGGTTTGTGTGTATTTGAAGTAAGATGTCCTTATATAAACTATTGACATTTTGTGTACCTGATAACATAGTTTGAGAACCTATATTTTACTATTTCCCAAGATTCGTCTGCTGGTTTCCTACAATCATTCTAAGCAATATTCTCTGCATGATGAGCATTGAGAACTCATGCGGTAGTAACTTTTGGGGTGTATGATGTCAAATTCCAGCGTTGTTTATAAGAAAACTGATAAGATAATTTTCAGTGCTTCTCTAATTTAAAGTCACAGCTTAACCAAACATCAAATTGACGTGTGAGATTCCTTTGTTCGTGAGACAACTAAACCCTTCAGGCAACAATTTAATTGCTTAGTATACAAAGATGTACATATCCTACCCCTCTGAATTCAAACCGAACACTTGTATGTGAAATATGAACGGTGGACGTGTGAGATTCCTTTGTTCGTGAGACAACTAAACCCTCCAGGCAACAATTTAACTGTTTAGTATATAGAGATGTACATATCCTACCCATCTGAATTCAAACTGAACAATTGTATGTGAAAGATGAATGGTGGATTGTATAGATGTGGATATTCTTGGATCAGTCCAGATAGCTATAATGTTACATTTTATGGGTTGTTGGTTGTGGTGCAACATGCCAAACATAGATTGGAGAATCTCCTTAGTTTTACGAGCAGATGAAAAAGGAAGTAAGACTAACAAATTTCAGGGACAATACAAGGAATCAGACAACAAACAAAGCAATAGAATTAAGAAATTTTTCTTCTACTGGAATAGAAAGAGAGCTTCATTTCAATTAATCGCCACAAATTCATTTCCGTGTCATTTGAGAAGCTGATCAACACCTCTTCCCCCATGAGTTCAGTTAATTTTTTTCTGTTAATATCTTAAGGACTCCAATTGAAACGTAAAAGTACAATGATTCTAGTATTGGCAAAAATCATATCAAACTACTTAATGCACAAGTAAAACAATCCACAACATGTAGCTCTTGATGCATGAATGCCACTAAACTTTACACAAACTCATCAATCCCCTATCCCCTCTTTGATAAAGAAAGTAAAACAACCATAAAGTAGGTTGCATTCATGATCTCACTGGCATTCTGACTTGAGTATGACAGTCCATCAAAGTGAATAATCTGTATAAGAGAGATAATAAGCTACCTCTCACAAAGAAAAAAATTAAATGTATGACCATTTTAAGCTTCAAAAAATGTCCACATAATGACCCTCTTTATTGAATCACAGACTTTATCTCCATTCATGTTCACTTATTGAGCATACAAACACATACCTCGGCATATTCTTTCAAGTTCTTCTTAATGTGCTTTACAATCGAGGGTGTGTCAGTAACCAATACCACTCGAGGTCTCACATTATTATGTGGAAGTTCATTAAGGACTTTCTGAATACAGCTAGATGCTGCATGTATTGTTCTTCTAGGCCTGGCATCAAAAGTATACTTGCATTTAGATATTGTCAATCAACCATAAAATTAGAGTTCATTCATTCTTTTTAGCATGCAATTGCATAACACTAAAAAACCCTATTGCCCCATATCACACTGTAGAAGTCCTTTGCATCATGTTTCATTTCAAAATTCACCCTACCCATTCTTATTATGGAAAATATTGATCCAAAGCAAACCATTTCACCATGATCACCAGCAATTTCTACATGAATGCATGTAGGAGATTGCAAAAAATTTTAACAACTATTCATAGAATTCAAATTGCTGTGATAGAAAAGGGGTTTTTCTTCAAGTATTGATCAAGCTAATGTGAATTGTTGGATTCTTCTTTATTTCTCTCATAGAAGAGAGGCATTTCTCTGAAGTCGTTCAAATTAAAGGCCATTAAAACCTTTGACATCTTTTAAAGGATTATTACATGGAAGTGGAACTATTCGAACGTATAACATTATTCATTAATTGAAGATTGAAGGTGCAAACTACATAATTCAACTCTGATGGTGTGGAAAAAGCTCCCCAAAACCATTGAGGCCAGATGGCATTGGAACTTGAGGAACATCTATGCAAAGTTGCTAATAAGCCTCTAGTATACAAAGAATGTGTCCTCCTCATGGAACCAACAATAAGTCTTCATCATTGAAGCTAGGGGGATTTTCTTTTGCCACTCTTTTTAGTCATGATCTATGTTGTCAATTGTTATTGGATTAAATGTAGTCAGCATTGTTGAATGACATTTGGACATTATTTCCAACATGAAATACATATGAGTGCTATAAAGCCTCTCCTTGAAACGTACAGTGAATAATTATTACCAAGAAGGCATTCAGTTCAACAAAATCAGTCAAATAAAAGAAGGCCATCGGTTCACCAAAATCAGTCAAATAAAATGAGATTCCAACCTGTAAAAAAAAAATTAACTTGTTCAAACATTGATTCAACGTGTTCAAGTGCTAATCATATGAACAAACTTTAAGGGGTAATGGTTTCATAAAAACATAGGATGGCTAATTTTCTTCTGAGGATTCTTGGATTCCAGTAACGAATGTGGATCAACAAGCAACTATGTAGCTATTTATGTTAACAGGGTAGTTGGTTAGGGTTTCCAAATTAGGGGTGTTGTTTACCCTTGTTACAATTTACCCAACAGGGTAGTTGGTTAGGGTCTCCAAATTAGGGGTACCGTTTACCCTTGCTACAATTCACCCAACAGGTTTAGGCGGTGTAATTGACGTTACCACCAAAGCAAGAGAATTGTTGAGGACAGAGATATAAAAACAAATATTGACTTTAATAGAAGTCATCTCCGAGTTTTTCAATAATGTAATGGCCATGAACTTCTTTACGACTTCTCTGACTCAAACAAGAAAAAGGAACTTGGCCAAGCTTAAATCAGTTGTAGAGACCTGGATTCAAATTTTGAATTTGTTCTGAACTATGATATAGAGTATCTAGCAACAGAAGTTTGTGGAGTAGCATACCATTCTCATCTTCATGTATAATTTCTTCAGACTTTATCTTTGTCTGTAATAAAAATTGAACACCATTTTTGGTTTGTTCTCTGCAACATCACAAGTTGTTGCTTCTTAAGATTAAAGACTAGTAAATCTTCTCTTGAAAGTCAGCGAATGAGAGACAGTTATACTAAGATCCTCTCCCAGTAGCTATTGGAACTACAAACATTGTTGTAGAGGACTTGAGAGTTGTTGAGAACCAACATACAACAACATTGCATACAGTTATACCTAATGAACTTCATGTATATCTATCATTATTCACTAGACTAAGAGGCGTTCTCAATGGAGAAGATCTTGTATCTTGTACAACACCATGGTATTTTGTGGTAGGTCGGGAATATGTTGTTCATCTCAAGGCATTTTCCTGGTAGTCCAGTGCTCAACCTCTTTATTTGACAGAGGTTTGTGTTATGAAAACCTTGCTAATTTTGGTTGCACCTTATCTTAAATGTCGGTTCTTCAGCTATTAATTTTCTATAGATTATTCGTCAGTATCCTTTTCATAGATAATGATAAATATTAACCATCTCAAGAATAATTTTCTTTTATCCCACACCGATAACAATTGTGAAATGAAGATGGTTGGTAAAGCATTACCTTTGCCAAAAACTTTGATGATCTGGACACCGTCTTTGGGTGCAATTCCACAGGTTGATGTGATGCATCCTCCTTGACTCTATTACTAACATTGCCGATGGTTTCAGTGTCATGCCTTGTGGGTTGTCTTTGGCTTGTGGTTGTTATCTATGGTGATGTTACAGTCTATCTCTACAATGACATATCCCTATGTTGGAATTTCCTTCCACATTAACACCCCTCCTCTTAATTGAGTGTGTGTGTTAATGTACAGTTGGGTATGTGTTGTGAATAATCCTACATAGATAACAATTGTGAGATGGAGGTGGTTTATAAGGCATTTCCTATACCAAAGGATTTTCCAATCTGGAGGGCTTTGGGGTGCAATTCCCCGGTTGATGTGATAACATCCTCACTCACCCTGATACTACCTCATTATAAAGAAATACTAACGCCATCCAATAATCAAGCGTGTCCCCCATCACAAATCCAACATACCCATCATAATGACACCGACATCATACATCAGCACGCCAAGTCACTAGGAAACATCAACAACATCATGAAACATCTACCTTCTAACATCGTTATCCAACCCCTTGGGGAGCTAGATTGATCATTCATATCCAAGATAAGCACATATACCAAACCACCATAATGAGATAATATGCTCCACATCCATCAAAAGTGAAACCAAGGGATGATCAACAAGGCAAACACATGTGAGAGGACAACCAAGCAGCAAGCACAATCATCCATCCAAGGAAAAGTGGAACTCCCCCAAACCAAAGATCTCCATCAAATGATCTAAGGACATGAAGAAAAGGGGTTCCATGAAGATGGATCCCCCCAAGTCGGTCCAAAACTATCCAAGGAACCAGCAACAGATCTCCATCAGTGTGATGGAAATCTCAATGTGGGACCTCATACAATATGAGGTGTAACAATCTCTTGGAAGAATCTGGGGTGTATCCCTTGTGTGAAGGGTGGAAGCCCTGAGGCCTTTATTGTCCCTACACCGAAGCAAAGAAAGATTGGCTGTTGATATTTAAGAGTTCCATTCTTTAGAGGCATGTCTCTCCCAATTTCTTGGGAAGACAGAGTTTCTTAATTTCACTAGCTATTTTATTTGGATCAGCTAAGACCAAAGAGAGATACATGAGCATGATTTACAAATTTGATTTAATGAGTAGCAGCCTACCTGCCATAGTAAACCATTTGTGAGTCCTGGAAAATATCCTGCCTTTACTTTGTTGGACTACTCCTAACCAATCTTTCGTTTTATGACTTTTCTCCTCAAGAGGTGCTCTTAGTATTTCATTAGTAAGAGGTCCTTTTTGAAATTTAATGTCTGAAAGATTCTTTCTTGTAGCATGGCTGGAGTATTGAAAGGAATATTTCTGATTTCTGCTTGTTAATTTCCTCACCCGAAGCTTCTTGATATCTGGTAATGTTCCTCTGGAATGTCCTCTGTTTTTTTACCTATTTATAGTTGAAGTTGTGT
>JASDQU010308138.1:26273-51960 GCA_032191745.1 Picea mariana | reverse complement strand
CAACAACAAAGTCAATGTTGACTTCGTTGCTGCTACTTCAAATCAAGGGAGACAGTTTGATCAAATATTAGACGCATGGCTCCAATAAATTATTCTTGAAACCAAGAGGATCTCATTTAGGTATATTCTCACACTCTCGTAAAAATGCATCTTAGAGTAAATAATGCACTACAAATATTACTTGTATTGATTTTTTAGATATTTATGGAGGTTGAATGATTTTGACAGGTACTTTAAGATCTTTCTTCATTTATTGAGGGAAGCTCAAGACTAGCAGAGGGCCATACAACTAAAGAGAAACACATGGGGCCAACCATTCTAACTGTATTGTCGACTAGTTCATCAGATCAGGTGTGATTGCTCCTTTCAACATATAAGTTTATATAGCCATCAATTCTAGTTATTTTAATTTAGATCTGTTTATTTATTTTTAAACATAATAAGCTAAAAATGTGTGTAGTGAATAAATGGATCCATTGTACCATATGTACCTTCTCCTTGGTAGATCTTGTTGCATCGCAAGTTGTAGACAAGTCAACATGTGGGCAGTTTGTTCACTTGTTCTAGGTTCTTCTATTTTCAGGATGATCTGGGTTGTGCCTTGTTTGTGATTGTTGTGAAATGGTGAAGCACATATTCTGGGATTGCTAGTTTGCCATTATTGTTGGCTTTGTTGAATGGTTGATATGGGATTACTATGCAGAAGATAATCAATGGTTAGAGTGCATTAAATCTTAACAATTGCTCTTAGTTAACATAAGGTAAACAAGTACCAGTCTTTATTCCATATCACATCTTACCCTATGAATCCCATTAGTCTTTCTCATATTACTAGTCTATGCATGTATGGTCTAGACATAGTGAAAGCTCTCCACAAGCCATAGTGAAATCTCTCTACCTGTATCATGACCATATGAAATTTATCTTATGTGATTCAGATCCTAATAGTATTGATAAAGATTTTTTCACATCCTGATAAAGATTCAGATTTTGTAGGAATTTTTTTTCACAATTTTATATAAAATGCACAAAAAACCTTGTTTAAATGCTGCAAACATTGCTCCATTGCAATACTATGCCACTGTATAATCATCTTTTGCATCAAGGTTATTTATATTCACTAAGTTGCAAGGGTTATTCCCCCAATAGATATGAAAGACTTTGAACTCCATTCATATTGGATATGGGCAACAACTTTTCCAGCTGCTATTAAACCTGTGATTGTATTGATCCCAACATAATCATGAAGGTATTTCAACTCAACCTTAAGAGCTGCACTATAGCCACATGATTTTTCTGCATATAAACTCCATTGACATTTTGAGTCTGCATTTTCAATGGATTGTTCTTGATTTATAAATGCTTGGACTACACCTCTCCTAGGAGCTCCTTGAACCTTGCTTTAATCATTGGCACAAAAGCCTTAGAAGCTATCAAAGTTGTACAGATCATAAGTTCTATCGAAACTGCCACGTTGGCATACAACAATAAAACTATTGTCCTAAAAAAACCACTTGGAATAAAAGAAAAATAAACTTAAAGTTGTGCAATCAATACACAAAACAAAGCTATAGAACATATCCAAGATAGTCATTTAGGTTGTTGTCAAGATTAGACTCGCATCAAGAGTAGGATCATCTTCGTCATTCATGGAGGGTCTTCACCCCATCATTAAGATGGCTTTGTAGTGCCCCAACCATCATTTTCAGGCTTCTTTTCATTTTCCATGATAGCCAAGGAAAAAGTTGGGAAGTTATCAGTCAAAAGACACAAAGGAAAGTTGTGAGTGCGTCTGTGTTGCCACTCCCGCTTTTCTTGCACTATTTGGCCAACTTTGTGTCGTGGCCTCCCATCACTGTGTTCATAATCTAGATTTCCTGGGGTAGGCAGAGATCTAACAATAGGTACAAGTGTACCACGTCCAACTCCACTTATTTTTGGCCCTATATAGTGATATGCAAATGGAGAATGACATATATTAGAAAAGTAAAAAAGTAAAACATAGCTGCAAAACCTAACATATGTTTTGCAGCTATGACATATGTTATGTTTTTAAGCTATGTTAGGACAAAACATGGCCTTAGAGTGAGCTCCATAGACATTGACAACACCAACCAATCACTCACCAATCAACTGAGTAACTCTTTTTCTATCATCGTTGCTTCCTTTCGTCTCTTCTCTTCTTTAGCGCTCTGTCACTTTTAGTTCTACCCTACTCACTCTGCTAACTGCCACATGCTTTTGTCAACTGCCTGCAATCCACGTAGCCTCTTTGGAGTCATGGTAATCTTAACTACCTTGCCAACTCATCCTCTTATTGCTCCACGATCTCTCATGCTACTTGAAGTAATCATTCAGGAAGATTTCCCAGAGATTCTTTTCTTTATTCCGGCGTGCATGGGGAATCTTCTTGATTACTGATGCAAATCACAAAACTTGGATTGGTGCACATTGACAAAACTTGCACGGGTGCACGTGCCTTAGGTCACCCACTGCGAACCTGCTATAATGCACACAAAAACTGAATTGTGCGCACAACTTCGTTTGTGCGTGTGCACGATCTTTTAGCAAAACTTTGGGTGCCAACAATCCAGCCCCCACCACTATTATTTGGCTTGTCCACGAGCCAATTTTCTTATGGAGTGATCGATGTGACATAAGGAACCATATTCATAGGCTCCTAAAAGAAGTACTCAAACTCAACACATTTGACCAGTGGGACTTTCCTGAATGCCAGCCCCTGAAACTGTACTCCACAGGGAAACACAAGATGTGGAACCGATTGTTCTTCATTGCCTTAGACTTCGTTCGGGCTTGGGGTTTTCTTGAGGACCCCATGTCGGATATGGTGACTAATGTGTCTCAAATTATGAAATCCTCGAACTAGTTTGGAACTCAACTGCACAAGAGAGCTTTCCTGCTGAATAGCCAACACGATTATGCACGTATTTTCTCTAGCCAATGCCAAAATACGAAGGAAAGAACACTTCGAGAAGAAGGAAAAATCAATGAGTCAAAACACTTTTCCTATCCAAAATATATTGGACTTATAATCGTGCATGCCGTTCATTTATCATGGAGTTATTGTCCAGTGCTTTCCATTAGCTTGGTCAATAGTGCCTTCCATCATTGTCATCGAAGTTGCCTCACTGGACACAGGTCGATCGCTATAGCCTTAATGTCATTCTTTCCTCCATCCATCATAATTAATTATTTCATTCTAAATAAGACAAATCGTCCCCCTGTCAACTGCATTAATGACTCAATCTTTTTGAAATTTGGGGAAAGCGACACGATGTAACTGTTTGTCAAATTGATCACTATTACTATAAATATTTTTCGCCACCCAATATTTCAGGACAATGTGGGTTGGTTTAAACATGTGCAAGTATTATTCTTCGAAGTTGTCGCACATGACTCCTATGCACCCCTGCATTGGTTGACCCTTGGTTAATTGGCTGTAGCAACCCCTGGTGGGTCATGATGCTTGCTCACACATGACCAACCTTTTGGTTTCCGCCAAGGAGAAACTGAACTTGATTCGATTGGATTTGGTGGTAGCTATTGACTACCGATTGCTTCCTTACTCATGCATAACTCATCTTTTTGCTCAATGGGGTTGAAGGGGACTGAGTGGGTAGAACTGATTCCTATTACTGCATACTGATTGGTCATCTCCATCCTTCTCACACACATCTCCCCCACTCTTCCACTAGGGAGCCGAGGAACTAGAGGGGCATAATGCTTTCTCGGCAGTGCACGCTAAGCTTTCAGATATTGGCTCCACACCCTGCACCGCTTGTCTACCCAACGTCTCTTTCAAGAACACATGAATCAACAGAGATCCACCCCTAGCCTAAACCTTTCTCTTAGTGAATATTCCACAATGACCCATTCTCAGAGATGTTCTTGGTGATCAGTTCTAACATAGCTGCAAAACCTGTCAAAAAAGTAAAAAAGGATGCAATTCCCCTAGTTATCAACCTATTTAAATTTACTTATCCACCCTAGAGTACCTAACTACAACATATTTATCAGGCATTAGAGTCTAAGTCTATGAGCCATTTTGTATTTAAGCTCATGATTGATGTCCTAGTCATAAAAATTTGTGCTGCCATATTTCATTACTCATAAAATGCCACTTCTATGTAATAAGGGTCATACCACTTTTATAGCAGCTTAAGCTTGAAGTTAGGGTTTCTACTTATTTTTGGTATAAATAAGTGTTCCCTCATCTCATTTGTATCTGTTATCATTTTTCAATAATACAACCAACAACTCTAAAAGAAATTGTAGAAGTTTTCCTTTGTATAAATTTGCAGGTGTTATCTACCTCTTAGTGTGCTTATGTTTTATGTTATTTTTTGTTACTTGAGCTTTACTACTATCATATAATTTTCTGTTAGGTTTAGTTAATCCTGTAGTTGCAGTTTTTGTGCCATTTTAGATACATTCACTCTGCACTGACATAATATTATTCCACGCTGACTACATACAAGACATGAGAATATCAGTCCCAATGGTTGGCTCAATTGGTAGATGCTCTTGTACAAAAGTCAAGGTGGTCTTGTGAAAGGGAAAAGGTTGGGTTAGGCATATTAGCTCTCGGGGACATCTGGAATGACCCCAATATGAATTGTCCTCATGCATTTCTTGAATAACCTTGGGCGATACCCTTGCTTTCCTCGTAGGGGAGATAGGCTAGAAAACTGCTATAGCCTGCTGGTATATGACACAACCTCTTCTAGACCCATTGTCTAAGATGAAAATGCATCTTACAATAAGAATTCCAAGGGGTTATCTCAACCAGTGTCACCAATGTTGTTGGGCATTTGGTTAGTTCCATGTCAGCAGTTGCTCAGTTTGAATCCCCTTGGGTTAGGTGCACTAATCAATGTTGACAGGTTTACTAGGAATGCCATCCATGAATGTGGTGAAGCATCCCATGGGGTTTCTCCACAAGGTTTTCCTTCGAAAAAAATAAAAATAAAGCATGGGAATATGAAGGAGAAAAGAGGCAATTGAGGAATATGAGATGTTTTGATATCGAGAACACATTTTTTATTCAAAAATTACATATCCCTCTCCTATTGTTGTTATTATTAAGTCAATAAGATAATAAGAAAAGTAATTTTATTAATGTCAAACGAATGACCACAAGAGTAGGTCAATGGGAATCAAAAGTACATCTAGTATTCTATCAAAAGAAGATAGTGCAAAACAAAGAAGGGCCAAGTAATTAGTCAATATGAGTACAGAATAAATAAATTCAGAAGAAAAAACCCTGACAAGTATAAATTGCAAATGGGTTGAGAAAGAAGAATAAGGCTCCTAAACTAAGTCGTCAATCACTTCAAGGGGCTAATGCATTGCCTAATAATATTTTTTGGAGACCATTATGGGATAAAGGGCCCTTGTCATGTAATATTGGGTTGAGCCCTAGATTGAAGAAGTCCATCACTCCTAACATCATGTTCGGGGCAAGAAGCTTTATATAAAAGACTTGTTTCTCAAACAGAGTTGGAGAGTAGTATCTTGTGTAGAATGATCCTATATTTGGGAGATCCTAGAGATGGTTTATCTATTGTTTAGTTGGTGCATACCCTAGGTTCTAGAACGAGAACTCCTTAAAAGTCTCATGGAGGCCAATCAACCTGTTAGGGGAGGGAGAGTGAGGGTCGAGAGGAAACTGGAGGTCTTGTTGCTTTGGTATATGGAGTGGTGTGGGCCTCTATATGTTATTTGTTGTGTCACGTAGACTGAACATAGGGAAGAAAGAGTTGATCTTATTGGAGGGTTTTGGCCAATTAGGTCAACGTAAGGATCAAGATCAGGATATTGTGCATCCATAACATACTGTAGCAATATAAAGATTCTTGGACCATTTCTCCTGCAAAATGTAATCAATAAAGAATTAATTCACACAACCTAAGTTGGCTCTAAGAACACAATTATTTAGTAATTGAAGTCACCTTAACATGAGTACTAGGAAAAGATGATGTTCGAAGTGTTTCTTGTGTTTCATCTGTTAGTTTCCTCTTTGGCACACTCAGGATGAAAGCAGCTTGATCACAGGTTGCAGCAGTGGCAATTATTCTATAACCATTCTCCCAATGTATATGAATTCCTTCACTTGGATAGAGGAAATAAAGTTCCACAACCTACAGAGAAGAAATCACCAACATTAGCAATAAACAAACTATTTTGAGCTACAAATGCAATATAACCTTTGCTTCACATGCAATCTCAACATAGGTAATAGTAATGTAATATAGCTAACCTGATATGAGAACCCTGCATTTTGAGACATGAATACACCCCATCGACTCCTAGCAGTTGTCATTGATGTGACATAAAATACCTCCTTCCACTTTTTACTGATCCATTTGAAAGGAAAATAATCGTTGCCTTTATAAGATTGTTGAGTATAGGGTGCTCCTTGTAAAGATTAAGATAATGAATACACATTGTCAAAAAGATTGCCTAAACTATAAAAGATAGAAGGAAGGATGTTAATTTAAATGCAAAGATCTAAAATGCACACTAATGTTACTTGCAAATGATATTTAAAAATAAAAGAGAGGAAACTATCCCCCAAAAAAAATCATCTCATTAATCATGAACAACATGAATAGATATTCCAAATTGTAATGCAGTAACAACTCAGACTAGGATGGATTCTAAGACAAAATAATTTCATTAGAAAGAAGCATCCGCAACTGATTATTGAACAACTCTGAGAAAGGACTCCACTTTGGTGCTATTATGGTGATATTGGATAGCCCATCTTAGTTTCCTCTATGGTTGCACCCATTATTAGGTATTTATAGCTTAAGTGCAACAATGTGCAATAACAAGTCACATGGCACCGCATTCAAATTCATAACCTTAGAATTCCCAGATTCCTTGGTTGCCCTTGGAGCCTACTTTGGGGCACCCATAGCAGGGATCTTAGTACACAAGCTCCATTTTGGGTAAAAGTAACCATCAAGGCATTGCAGTAAAGGCACTAGAAAGTTGTCTGGAGTTCCTTTGTTCATTAGTTGTTTTGATGTATGAACTAATAAGGTTCTTTAAACATTTATTTTGTGGGCAAATAATGGGATAACCTGTTGCTTTAAGTTGGGTAAGATTATCATTGGTGTCTCTGTGCTAATTTAGGGATTTGGCATTCAAAAAGTCTAGAAAGCATCATGTACAGGTTCATGCAATGTTTTGTAGGATATTCATTGTTTCATGAGCAACATTCCAACAATTTATTATTTATCTCTTGTGCTCATAAGTTGAGATTATAAGAAAATGTTATTCTAAGAGAGTTTTAGGGACTAGAATATGCCTACCCAACATCAATATGCATTTAATTCTAGTGAGTTTTGTAAAGGGGATTTTTTTTTTTATTGTTGCCCCATTTATTGTCTTTTGTGTATTGATGTTGTCTTGTAATTAATGGATGCAGGTATGTAAGGAAACACATGGGAAGGAATATATTGAAGTCTTTTGGACCTTTAATGTGTCAAATGGAAATTCTAGTTCATATCCAAACAGGGAGTTTCTTTTTCAAAGCACTGGGCAATACTCTTCTTTTCATGGCTAGATTTACAGATGATGTAGTTCATAGAGAAACAAAGTACTACAATTTGGATTTGCTTCAGAAGTATTATAGGTAAAGGACTACAATAAGTTCCCTACTTAAATAACATGACACAGTGAATATGCTCTGATGCACCATGAGAGCCATTTTCCAAATCTTGTTGGGTGTTCATGTTTAATATTTTAAAAGTTTATGTATAGTAACAAGCTTTCAAATATAGTAATGTTGTGAGAGTAATCAATGTTTCATTACTATATATGAAATTTATGGCTATTCACTTGCCTCTCTTGTATGGAAACGCAAAATAAAAAGAGTAGAATACTTCTCATGCTTTTTCATGGTACATGCTTTGATAGGTGCTTTATAACCTATCAAATTTGATGCTTTATACCCCAACATTTCATGTCAAATATTCTTAGCCTCTTCTGAATTACCCTTCCTACAAAGCTTCTCGGTTGATATATTACATGTAATAACATTCCAAACATGGCCTTTTGACCAAAAAGAAATAAATAATTCCACAACTACATGACATGTACCTTCATCATGAAGAAAACCCACGAGGGTATGGTAGGTAACTTTGTCCAAGGAATAATCCTTCTCCATCACGTTGTGCAAGAGCTCTGTAGCTTTCTCTGTTCTATAGCTCTCACAAAGACTCATAATCAAATTATTGATGGTTGTAGTATCAACAGATTACTACTTTTTGCCTTTTTTTTATGGATGATGTTGATGTTGGGGAATATTATGAACAATATGAGATATTAGGAATTGCTAGGCAGAGTACTACCAAACTTTGGTATTTTCTGTTTGTGGAATTCACCAGAGATTGTGTAAATTGTACATAATCTCACATGTACATGTGACTATATATATAAATCCCTTTTCTTGGAAAAAAAATGAGATTGTATTGAATGCCTATCTGTCAAAAACATTTGCAAAGATTTGTAAGAGTTTGTTAGCGCTTTCAATATGATTTTTTTGTGCACTGGTTTCTTTTTTCCTTTGCCAGAACTCCTGGTAAAGGCTCCACTTTATAACAACTCTATAGATTCATTTGCAGAAGAAGAGTCCAGAAAGGGTTATTGTAACTTCAAAATTGTACAGTTGCCAGTAAATGATTTTGAGAAGCAGATTTGATAGTATTACTTTAGTATTTTCAATTAAAGGTAAAACTCACCAATATTGGAAGGACACACAACAAATATTGATCTGTTATAAACACAACACCTTATGTTGTCTATCGTGAGTTCTTGAACTTAGATAGCTTGCAAATTTACTTGGGAGAGTTCATAATTCCTCTAAATGTATACTTGTCTTGTCAGCAAAGACCTCATCTTTGCAAGTTTGAAAGTACAAATGAAGTTATCAACTCATTTCAGTGAAGATTATTGTGAATCATWTGTTCTTAAAGTATTCRGGTATTTTGGTAAATGGTGAATGAGTATAAKTCATACTCTATGATGCTTKCTTCATTTKTTTGACAAGATGGTTGATGGTTCTGGTCCTTACCATTATGATGTAGATTTCTCGAGTTTTGAAATTCCTAGAAATTTTAACCATGATTTCATTCTTGTTGTAGAGAAAATGGCACAAACGGGATGCAAATTTCTCTTATTAAGAGAACATCAACCTATGAAGATGTATAATGCTATTATTATTTATATATTCTCTATAAATATATTATTCAAAGTCATGATTTCCCTTGGCATCTTTTGCAAGAATTTCAATATGATTGATAATATAGAAGGTAAGTGTAGACGCTTTGATTGATAACCTAGAAGTTAAAGTGTAGGGCCATGGGATTCTGATTGTATCAACTCAATAGAGTTACCTAGATTTGGGTTCAAGCTTTAAATTTTCTCGGATTCACTGAAAAGGTATGTTCCATTTGTAGTGCATCTGTTTTCTGGATTCAGTTAAGCAAGGAATCCACCAAAAGCTATCATGTTTTATGCTTTGAGCACTAAAAGCATTCGTTGTTTGCTGAGGAGCCAAACCAAAAAACTTCTTGGTCATAAACATATATTGCATGTTGAATCATAAGACTGATTGAGGGGAGGCCAAATAGAAAACAAAGACACAGGAATGGTTGAGAGGAGTCCAAATAGTAGACAAAAACACTTGGACATGTTATAAAAAAATTAACACTTCTATTCAATTAAAACTTTCTAAAATTCAATATTTTTGGAAGTTTGGTTTATGTTTGTTATAATTGACTGAATACTCAAAAATGAATTTGAAACAACAATTTTAACATAAGGCCATGGAAGAAAATAAGAAAATTTTAAAATGCAAGGGTTTTGGGTTAGAGTGCAGAGGTGTATGGTATAAGGAAAACATGAATTTTGAGTTTCGCAATGTAGAAGTGTTATATGTGCCGGGATTTTCAAGTTGAAGGATATTGTATATTTGTTGATGTATCGGTTCAATCCTAGTAGAAAACTTCACTGATCTATTTTGCCTAGATAGGCTTCTTTCAAACATTAACCATGATGCCTACTATTCATATTATGCGATTTGAAAGTCCACTTCTGATGTGAGTCCTTGTTGGTGGTTCAGATATTTTGTGACCTTGTTTTTACAGTTATGCCTCACAAATGCAGTTAGCAGCATGTACAAAAAGGATTTTTCTTCCTAGTGATTTCCTGCGCATTACAACCATTCTACATGAATTTTTATTTTGAAAAGTTCTTTCAATGCTAAGATTGTAGTCTGAATGCTTTTCCTTGTTTTCTATGCTGTAATGTCTTTATATACTTGAAATGGATATGTATAGGTACCATGGGAACTCAATGTTAGATCCAATAAGTACTTACAGAACCCGAGATGAAATATCAGGTGTCAGACAGGTGCTGCAAACTATTTGAAATTTACAGCGTAATGCATCAAAACATCTCTTGCTTCTAGGATTTATAATGATAGACTGAATTGAATGTGAGTATACTTTGGTGGTTTGCATTGTAGGAACGTGATCCGATTGAAAGGGTCTGTAAAATTGTGCTAGCTCATAACATAGCCACATCATCTGAATTGAAGGTGCCAAAAGGATTCAATAGATATTATTTTTCCCCAGCATGATTTTTTTGTATTTTGGCTTAAATGCTTCTGATCATATTCGCCTAGTCTGCAAGGTTTACAATTCAAGATAGGTTGTAATGATTTGCTGTAACTTGAATTTTGTATAGGATTTTGAAAAGGAAGCAAAAAAAGAAGTCGATGATGCAATTTCCCTAGCAAAGGTAAATACAATGTTTGGAATATCTGGAAATTATGTTTACATTTGTCCTTCTTTGTTAAAAGTTTCTAGGTTAGCTCTTCATTTTAAAGACCATACATTAGCCAAAAATTTTGACTTCAATAATTTTTCAATAATGTTTTGCATAAAGAAGGAATGTTCAGTGCCATATTCTTCAAATCTTTTTTCTCATGTATACGTAAAGGGGTTTGTGACTGAGGTATCCAATATCTTGACCTTTTTGGGTAAATCTCTTGTAGTTTCTTTTTTTTTCAATCATAAACTCATCATTCAGGTGTCCCTTTTTGATAATGTAGGCATTCAGTGTAGATAGGAAGGAACTGAAAGGTTTATTGCCTTGATGAATGTGCTTTACATAGTCCAATGTTTTTGAGTTATAGTTGAATAGAGAATAAGAAAGAAAATGTTAAGTGGAATTTATATCATTATTCATTGGTGTAAGGAGTTGTTGGGTCAATTCTTCCTGTTGAAAGATTTTAATTGACTAGTGTATTCCACAGAAAGATACTTTGACAGGTAATATTCTTGTATTGTTGTTACTGCTATGGCTTCATTTTTTGCTGGCTTTTAACCATTTCATAGGAAGACAGTTCAAACTCCATATAAGAAAATGAACTGAAATATATTTCTACATGTTTCTCCAACTTTTCCTTTCACTAGTATGTTCTATATTAACAACATTGCCTACCTATTGTACCAAATGTTCAACTCCCTTTATTTGCATGTATACGATGGTTATCATGTGCATTTGACTTTAAGTACTAGGCATTTTATAAATTAATCAGAAGAATCCCATTTAATGGGTAACAAAAGCATCTAAAGATATTGGTGCAATGTTGTTTCTCATGCTTAATATGCACCTTAGATCATGGGGTGTTACCCTCTTCTATTTGACCTCAAAGTGATTTGTGCAGAACTATGTTGATAACTCCTTTCAGAAGCAATACAATTACGACCCATGTCTGTTTGTTCCTCGAGTCTTGTCTAAGTGTTTCTTAAAGCTAAACATCAAAAACATTTGTTTCCTCTTCAATGGATAGTGCTTGTAAGTGCTATTACTTCACACATGGTGGGAAGTTCAATGGGATCATGTGAAGGTTCGAGGATGGCATGATGATGTTATGGGTAGTTATTTCCTTCTAGAATTGATTCAGTCATAGAAAGAAAAACATTTATTAATCAACTCCATACATAATATTGGAGTAGGAATCAACTTCATTTTGACATTCCTTCCAACTAGTAGGCAAACCAAATGCATTCTAGTTCTTTTCTTTGATTTTTCTAGAAAAATGATCAAATTAGCCTTCTGCATATTATGGATCAAACCTAATTCACTATCTACCTACCATTTTTTTTATTGAAAACGTTGAATATTAAACCTCGTTCACTATCTTCCTATCATTTTTTATTGAAAATACTGAATATGCACAAATGGACATTTGTTTGAATGGCCACTCGTACTTGTGAAGTTTATTTTTGACCTTTATGTTTGATGAGAGCTATGATTAAGAGTTGGCTGATTGTAGAACTATTCCATCTATGCTGGAGTTTGTGAACATCTATCGATTATACATGTTGGGAGGTTGAGTGCATTTCAAAGGAAAATTTTGACAAAACTAATTGCCTTTTTCATCACTACTGAAGTTGAGGAAGGCAGGGCAATATGCCCTAACTTGGAACTCAAAAGATGAACCTTTTTGAAGGAATTGTCAGAAAAAAAAAGTTATTTACCACTCATATTTGTGAATGTTATTTTTCACCCTTATGTTTGATGAGAGCTATAGTTGAGAGTAGGATAGTTGGTATTACATTTCCATATATGCTTGACTTCGTGAAGTTCTCTTGATTATGAAAGTTGGGAGGTTGACTTCATTTCTCAAGCAAAGTTTGACAGAACTACTAGCCATTTTCCTCGCTATTGAAGTTTAGGAAGGCAAAGCAATATACCTTTTAACTTGGAACCAAAAGGATCAACCTTCTTGAAGGAATTGTTAAAGATTGAAGTTAATGTGCATTTTAAAAAATATGACATTCTCTGTATAGTCTAATTTTTTTCTTCTTAAGGACAAGAATTAGATTGAATTATCTATTTTTTTTTTCTTTTCGAGGAGAATTAATAGATTGAATTATATCATGGGCTTTTTATAGTACAAATTTAGATGAAAATTTGTCTTAAAACATAGCCATGCCAATTTTCCTTTATAATGTTTGATTGTGCATTGGCAAAGCTCGGGGCCCAAATCAAGCTTTATGCATATTATATACCCACATTCTCACTGTGGCTTGGAAGGTCTACATGGAAAAGTCATTGATGGACTTGTGGAATCAAATTTTGGCTAAAAACCCATGTTCAAGGGGAATCTAATTCATAAAATCCACTTAGCCAATGCATTTGGTCCCATCCACATGAAATGGCTTCTTACGAAGGCAACAACATGATACAAACTAGATTTGAACTTGGTTGGGGCGACTACAAATTCTCTTAACAACCCGTTTACCCCTTTCACTACGCTGTGAACTTTGAGTAACATCTCTATAGTATTGGCAAAATACCATCCAAAAAGTACATTGCAGAGGCAACCTTGGGGTGGAAAATGAATAAGATTAATGCCCTCCATATATAAAGTTCTAGTTAAAACCTTGGTAGCGAAAAATATGAAAAAATGTAGATTTCAATACTACCACTAAGAGAAATAGAGATCAAACATCATTGACAATTTAAATTATTAAAAACCTACAAGTCTTGAGCAATTTTAGGCCAAAAATACTTCAATGTGATTGCAAAGATTGGAAAGCTATGGAACTTTGTATGAAGAAAAAAAATAGGTTATAGGGGTGAATTATTTTGAAAGATTCATGAGGTGGATCACTCCCTGGATTGATCCACCAAAACAACAAAAGAATTGTGTAACAACCTACCTTTTGGAGTGTTAATGTTTTGCAAGATTTTGAGAAAGTCAATATCGCTATTGAATAAAACAAATTTAATTTCCCCCAACCTAGATTGAAATTTTTTAATCAAGGACCAAGATCAAGCATGAATCTGGTGATGAAGCTTCACATAGGAAGAGAAGCATGCAATGCTTTTATAGCAGCTTGAAAGGATTTTGTGTTGTAAGAGCATTGATTATGCACAAAAAACACATAGATGATAATGTGGAAGGGTATGGAAGTGATTCAATGGATACTTTTACAATGACAAGGGTTTAAAACCGACAAACTCCAATTGAAGACATATCCCTTATTAAAATCCAAATGTCAACATTGTAAATAACAAAGCAATATTAGTGCCAATGGAGTAGAACTCTATTCGTTCCAATTGAAATCACTTAACATTCATTTCCTTAATTCAATTGAAACAACGAGATATGTGTTAACTTACCCCAATCTGCATACAAGACTACAAATTCAAGCTTCAAACTTAAACCTGCAGTGTTCATGATGTCTCCAATCATTTCTCAATGATTTTAAAGCTCCCAAATAATTCCAAAATCAATAGGAACATGTTCTAACAATGATGTAGAAGATGAACCCTATGCTTATGAAATCAAAATTTGAGCCAATGGGGAGACAAGTTTCTTCTATCAAAGACAAAGCACAAATGAGGTTGTTAAAACTCTATTTTCCTCAGTCTCTAGGAATGGTTTAGCTGGAGTATACAAAATGAATTTCTTGAGAGGTTGACCATGATTGATAGTCATATCTCCTTATCTACAACTATTGTAAGCATCAACTATTACCAACAAATATATACCAAGGATAAAAGGACAATCACCGAGTCTAGATTTTGTCTGTAGCACCATGAAGTCTCGAGGGTTCTCCCATGAGTCCCAAAGTGTCCTCCAACATCCCTTCTGGCTTAATAGTATATCAGTTAGCCATTTGGAGAATAGTAGAGGTTTGCCTTCGTATCTTTTGGAGCTTTAGTTTTTCCATGGTTTCTTTAGTAATGACATTGATGGCTGCTCCTAGGTTAATCAAAGCATTTTATATCAGTCTATCAGCTGATTTCTTATGTGGATGTCTACTAGAGAGATGCTTGGATCGAAATATTTGGGAGTAAGAACTTTCCCCAACATAAGATCAACAAGTCAATCTATGACATGGATGGTCTGTGGATCTTTCCTCCTCCTCCTTGTTTCTTTAGGCATAGATCTCTAACATCCTTACTGTCGATAGGAACATATTTGATTGCTTGGATTAGAGGAATTTTGACACATAAGTTCTGAAGTTTTCCTAATAAGTCAAAATCTGGCTGAGGGGTTGTCTCACTCTGTTCCAATCTTTTTGGAAAAGGTGGACTGCATTTTGGTTTGTTTTTTTCTTGTTGAGCAAAAAGTTGTTGTGGCTGATCTTAACAAGATCCCCTTTACCATTGGAAGTTAGTCCTCCTCCTCAACCAACCTTTCCTAAGACCGATGATATATATTTAAATATTGATATGTCTAGTATCTTAGCAAAGGTTAATGTACCTGTTCCTCTCAGTATTGATATTGTATTTTTTTTAAAATACCTACAACACCATCTCTATTGCGACGTCTTGGAGTGTCGCTCCCATAGCAACCACATTGGATATGATACCTCTTAACGTTTCTCTTGCCACCTCCAAGACATCACTCTTGCCACCTCCAAGACGTCGCTCTTTCCACCTCCAAGCGTGTCTCTCTCATAGCAACCACGTCGGAGATGATACCTCTTAATGTTTCTCTTGCGACCTCCAAGAGTGTCGCTCCCATAGCAACCACGTCGGAGATGATACCTCTTGCCACCTCCAAGACGTCGCTCCTGCCACATCCTAGACGTCTCTCTTGCCACGTCCAGGACATCTCTCTTGCCACGTCTAGGATGTCTCTCTTGCCACGTACAAGACATCTCTCTTGCCACGTCCAGGACGTCTCTCTTGCCACATCTAGGACGTCTCTCTTGCCACATCCAGGACGTCTCTCTTGCCACGTCCAAGACGTCTCTCTTTCCACGTCCAGGACGTCCTTCTTGCCACATCCAAGACATCTCTCTTTCCACGTCCAAGATGTTGCAATACAGACGAAATATATGTCATCGGAAAATAGATGTCACGTGAAACAATGTTTGAGGGTGTCCGTTGTTTGTTGTTCTCTCGACAATATAAAGTGGCAATTGCATTGAATGCACCGTCTGAATTTTACCGAAATGTACTAGTGTGGTAGCCAGCTGCACCAACCAAGATTTTCCATGCTTGCTTCTTGGAAAATGAAAACTTTCCACCATCTTAGGATCTATATAACTATGAATAGCTCCTGAATCAATTAAAATAGTAATGGTTTGGTTGTTGATCATACCTTCCACTTGAATCATATGTGACTGATACTCTGGTTGCTTGTTGTCCAGGGTTGCATAGATCCTTGCTACATTTCTACCCATGTCCTCCACTGTTTCATCTTGTTGTACATTGTGGACAATCCTCACTTTTTCACCTCTGTGAGGAAAATATCTGAACATATGATCTCCTTTACAACCCCAACATTGAATAGGTGGTTGCCTTTGCCTTTGACCCCCTGTCTCAATCATTCAGGGTTCTTTAGAAGTTGGCTGTCCCTGAGGATTATTTTTGAAGAATGGTGATTTATTTCCCTTCTTCCTATGATCCATATTGAACTTATTTTTGTATTCCCAATCTTTTTGGAAAGTTGGCCTTGATTTTTGTTGATCATATAGGCATTTATCTCGCCTTATGGTCTCCTCCAATGTCTTGGGATCATCATATTGTATTTTGTCACTGATGAATGATGGAAATCCACTCAAATATCTTTGAATATTCATTGTCTCATCCTTAATGAAAGAGACATACTTCAGCAGTTCTAAGAACCTTCTTTCATATTCATCTATGGTCACACTCCCAAGCTTGAGTTCAAAGAACTCTTTCATTTTCTTTTCATAATATCTCTTAGTCAAGTATTTCTTCTCCAAATACTTCTTGAATTCTATCCTAGTAACACTTTTCTCTTTAATGTGTTTCACCTATACAAGCTTATCCCACCACATGGATGCCTTTCCCTTGATTTTATAGATGGAAATTCTACCTTCTGCATTAGATGAATAATTATGCAATTGAAAATACTTTCTCATGCCCAACAACCATGTCTCTGCATCTTCATTGTTCTTATGCTCACCATAAAATGTAGGAGGTTTGATTTTGTTCATTACTCCTCGTAGCTCATCCACCCTAGACCTCTTATGCTTCCTGATAGGGGATGGACTTGAGTTGTTCTGTGTGCTCTTATTGGAATGCCTCGGGGAGTGATGGTGATGTCTGCTAAAACTTCTGGTTCTTCTTTTCTCATCAGGAGACCTATGACTTCCTGATTTTCTTGAGCCACTCTCCTTATCCAAATTATTTTCTATTATGTTCAAGCTCTGCATTAACTTCATGTTGAATTCCTCCTACTGCTCCTTGGCTCTCATAAGCCTTTTGTTATCATATTTATGGATTTGGACATCCCTTTGCAAATTTCTAATGGCCTCTACCATATTCATGTTTTCATCCCTTCCTTCTCCATGTCCATTGGAGTTTGTTCCTTCAATGCCCAAATGGACATCCATCCCTTTGATCTCATCTTCCTGACTATAACTTCCTTGTGCATCATCCATTCCTCTGGACTTTGTGTTGATTCTGATATGATCTATTTGTTGTTAACTCTGCAAAATGTGAAGCCAACAAAACTTTGCCAGGCTAACTGTTTCAACAATTTCATGAAAATATGAACCATTCTGGTTCAATAGTATATTGGAAATTTTTCTTCTGATTTCCCAAAAATTGGATGCCCAAATCAATTTTCTAGGTGTATATTTAGATTCCATTAACCAACACCTTTCCGATGTCTTCTCCCATGCTCAATTCTATGTCTTGAGCAGAAAATTATGGTTATTGGAAAATTGTCCATTAATGTTTTTGTTCACACTTCAACTTGGCGCAAATTTGCGTTGTAATTATAAATTTTTGCACATACTCCATTGGAGTATTCATAGTATCGCAATTGGGTTTCTTCATATACATATTCTAGAAACTTTTTCCAAGTTTCACCTCATGCTGGGTTTCGGGCTGCTAGTTACACCCTGCTAAAGTTCTAGGCCAATTCATGTTTTTGGTCTAGAATACTACAGGTACCTTCTTTTCCATTTTAAACCTTTTTAGCATGCCCATAAATTTAGCCTTGAGACTATCATATATGGTTCAATATATTTCCATTAACTTCTCCTGCGCCTCAATCGAATTCCAGAGCAGGAAGTTATGGCTCTTTGAAGTTAGTTGGGTCGTAAAATTTACCCTTCAATGTTTGAGTTGTAACTTTCTCATAAAAGTTTTGTTTGACGAATAGTTTACACCATTAGAAATCTCTCTTCGAGCTCTTTTATTTGAGCTACAAAGACAAATTGTACCTTGGTAAACCCTATTCTTTTGGTTTCTCCGTTGTTATAAATTCTTTTAAGGGCCTCAAAAATGCGCTACAAAAAGATGACGCTCAAACAGTATAAATTGTCACAGAAAATCGTGGGTTTTCCGTTGTTGTTCGCCATCCAAGCGAATTAGCGCACACAAATTTCAACCTATACACATTTATTTAGCATGCACAACAACACCACAAGTTAATTCATGCTCCGCGCAACTGTAACCACTGTGTTTCACTTCTCTCTCGCGCTAATACTGGTGCGCACTACTTTTGTGTCACACGCCAATATCCACCCCACGTAGTTTTGGTTCTTGCACTATTACCTGTTGCGCGCAGTTTTTGTATCATGCGATGATATTCCATGCACATTTCAGTCTGCGTGCTTCTCCATGCCAAAGTTTAGTATGCCCCCACTAGGCACCAATACTCTACACGCACCATTAACTAAATTGTTGCATGACAACATATACCCACATTACGTGCACACCAACCAAACTCCACTGCACCCTGTCAATACTACACAGACCATGTGTGCCATTATTATGTGTGTGCACATCGCGCGCCAGTATTACACATGCATCAATCAATTTGCACCACTCAATGCTAGTTTTAGCACACGCACCCGCACACCAACATTTTTCCGCGCGGTGCCAAATTTTAGTGCGTGCACCTGCACACCAACATTTTTTCGCGTGCGCACCAGCACACCAATATTTTTCCGCACGACACCCAATTTTTACATATCTCAATATTTTTACTGCGCATCATGTATTTTTAGTGCGCCCACCTGCGCACATTCATTTCTATGCGCATCAATTCCTCGTGAATTCTGTTGCAGAAATTGGGGCTTTTTCTTAACTTTTTCCCAATTTCTACCATAGAATTTCTACCATAGAAATTCTGCAATTTCCCCAAAATCAATTCACGAATTAAGAATTTTAATTACTAATCTCGCTCCAACTATCATGGCTTCACTGTAACTTCAAATTTGACCAATTCCAGGTCTGAATTTGCTAGAACATATATTAATCAATAATATCTCACCACTTGGCTGAATTTCTCAATTTTCTCATGAATTTAACAACATAAATTGGGTCTTTTCCCCAATTCCACGTCGTTGCTTCAAAATTTTACCATGGACGCTCTGCAACTCGAAATCTAGCCACTTCGAAATAAATCCTTTATGAAATTTCGCTTCAACCCAAACTTGCTTGGCCCATCTAGGCTCAGTGTTGAAAACTGAAGCTCTGATACCATATTGTAATGTCCCCGACCACCCAGGTCGAGCCACGATACACGAGAGAACACTTTTGTTCTCTCTGCAGAACATACTGTAGCATACCCAACATCCAACTGAGCTATGCCACATAAATGTTTATGTATGCATGCAATTAAAACATATACACACATAACTATTGCAGAACTATATATATATATATATAACATAAACAAACACATGCATTATGTAATTGCATAGATTCATACTAAAATAATAGTAAACACATACATGCAACATATACAGGAAATACCCATAAAAATAAACATGTAAATAATAATGCAGCATGTAAATTTATCACACAGTTGACACTTATCTTGGTAAGAATATCACCAACTATGTGCAGACCTTCCATGAACCTCCCATCCTTAGACTGCACTCCTCATCACTCTAAGCAGTGGGTCACCCCTGAGCTGGGACTAAACTCCATCTGGGTAAAGGGATTCCTAACCGACTATTGGCTCATAGACACAGGAAAGACTCCATCATAGTTACTAACTCAAACTAACAACCTATAGTCCCTCATTCCCCACATGCCTGTCCCACCCGAGGAAGTGTGCCCCTTCTCTACTCAATAGTCCTTTGGATTCCCCACTTCCTTTCTGGGCTTTAGCAACAGGTCAGACAGGAAGTCTCAGAGCCCTATAGCTATATTTTAGCACCTTCAAAAATCAGTTCCCAAAAATTCTCTCATTCGGATAATTTCTCACGGGCCTAACAACCCGCCTCTTCAATATCCCACAGGCCTGACAACCTGCTTCTTCAATCCAAATCCCAAGCTAACCATCTACACAAATGAGTATGGCTATGGATACAGGTTCAATTACAGTGACATGAAGTATGGAGGATAGCTAACTGCATGAGTGAAGGGTCTTGGTATCGTTGAATGGATGAATAAATGATGGAAGGAATGATGGATGAGTCCCCAAAAATGAACTAAGTCCCAACAATATGTATGTGTGTCCCCAACTTGACACTTGTCATGTTGGGAGCTACTTTGGCCCACTTGTCCCCAACTTTAGAACTTAGGATAAAATAATTATCCATATTTTATACTTCAAGAAATATTAATATAATATTCCTTTTTGGCTTAAGCTCTCTTTTACTTAACTTTTAGCCCCCACCCTTTCCCTAACTAGTGGAGTTTAGTCCCCCATACTCTTTTATCATGGTCGGTCTATGCGCAACGATGTATTTTATATCAATGCCGAAACATATACAAAAGTAGGCACGCTGGCCTTTAACATCTAGGCTCTCGGCCTAATAATCACAAAATTGGCTTACCAGCCTATTAAACACAACATATACACAAAGGTTCCTTGGCCTCAAAATCACACGCACTTAAGTTGTTTCCCAAGGTATCTTGGAATGTGCACACTTCCTCATTTTACTGCGCAGTACATGCCCGCACTATGCCATGAAAGGTGCATACAAAACTGATGTCAAACAACTCACTATCTTAAGTACATTTTCATTTTACATTTACAATTGGGTTTGGCCTAGGGATATTACAATCCCTTCCTCTTATTTATGCACTGTCCTCAGTGCATTATGTACTCATACACAACAAAATTTCAACAATCCTAAAAAAGATGTGGGTATTCTTCTTTCATTGCATCCTCATGCTCCCAAGTAGCATCCTCGAGACCGTACCAAGTACATTGGACCTTTACAAACCCTATGGCTTGATTTCAGATTTGTTTGATTTTCCAGTCCAGAATGCATACCGAATGCACTTGGAAATGACCTTCTTGCTCCACCTAAATCACATTCCAATCAATAACATGATTATCATCAGGTATATATTTCTTTAGCAATGATACATGGAATAAATTATGAACAGACATAGATGTAGGCAATGCAATCATATAAGCTACTGGACCAATCCTCTATAGGATTTAAAATGGCCCACAATAGCTAGCTGCCAACTTTGAACAATTTCCCAACTTCAGGGAACTTCTATTGACCTTCACTTTTAAAATACATGATCTCCAACTTTAAATTCCCTGTGATTTCTTCCCTTATCAACATATATTTTCTGTCTGTCTTGGCCAGCCTTTAAATTTTTCTTTATTTTTATCATTTTCTCCTCCATTTCCCTGAGTAAATCTAGCCCAACCACTACTCTATCTGCTGGGTTATCCCACCTTACCAGTGTATTGCACTTTCTACCATAAAGTGCCTCAAATGGAATCATCTTTAGAGATGTTTGGTACCCATTATTATAAGAAAACTCTACTAAGTTTAGGTAGTCTTCCCATTTTGATAGTTTATCCATCACATACATCCTCAACATATCCTCAATCACTTGATTTGCTCTCTCTGTTTTTCCATTTGATTATGGATGATAGGATGTGCTAAAATTCAAATTTGTTCCAAATCCATTAAATAATCCCTTCCAAAAATTTGAGGTAAATTTTGGATCTCTATCAGACACAATTGTCTTGGGTATTGTTACACATGATTTTGGTCATCTTGGTGATGTATTAACAATGGTGTACTCAGGTTCCCAAAAAGAAATTTTTCCTGAGAAAAGTGGATCTGGTCTCCTTCCAAAAACATATTTTCAAAGTGAGTTCCCAGGCTGCATATGGCCTAGGATGTGAGAATGACTCATTCTCACAGGCCACCTTCAACTAGGGTGCGAACTTCTCGCAGTTTTCTCCATACATAGGGTGTGAACCTGTTTTAAATCTTGGAAAAGAGAAGAGGTCTCGAGGGTTATAGAAGTGAATCTTCTAGAAAATGAGTTGGCATTCGTATGGTTGTCATTTTACTGACTTCACAGATTTGATGGGATCATCCTCATCCATGCAACCATATCTCCTTATCCTATATATTGAAAGGATTCTCATGGAAAAGGTTAAGCAAGATTAATTGAAGAATTGGTAAAGGAATTGTGTGAACAACCCTACTTGAATAGAAGCTTGGAGACTCTAGTTGGTCTATCAAGAGGAATCGAAACTTCTTCATGCAAGTATAGAGCAAGTGTGTGTGTTGGAACCAAGGGTCATTGAAAGGGAGCTTGCGACATCAAGGCGATCAGGTTGTATCTTCTACTTTCAATTAATATGATACAGCGGCATGTCCTTTTCCCATAAAATCTTTCTTACTTTATTGTGTAATTCCTTGATCATATGCCTAAGTTGACATTGAATATATTTTTCTATATTCACTTTGGTTGGTTTGTGTTGTCTCGGACTTGAACTCACAAGAGCACTGGAGTGAAGCGGGAGCAACAGAGACCTAAGGAAGTGATACAAAGGTATGTCACTTGTTACTCCTTACTAGCTAATTCAATGATTGCAACTTGGGGAAAGAGTCATGTCCTGATCTATTTTGTTCTAGATCCAGGTGGATCTAGGGAGATCTATTAGTGTCTACACCTACCGATTAGTCCGATAACAAAATTGGTGACTCCACTGGGGAACAACCCATTTTTTTGGTGGTTTTTGGTGTTTTTCCTTGCACATTTTCTCTTTCTTTACCTTTTTTTATTTCTATCAATCTCTGAGTCTTCAAGGGACCCTGACAGACTCTCTGGGTCTAGAAGTCCCTTCAAAAACTTTGTCTTTTTTTTAAATTTTTCCTAGTTTCAATCATTCTCGCACTGAACCCTTCTCTTGCCTACGAGAATCACTGGAGTTCGCACCCTACTGTGCAGTCCAGTGTGAACCTCTTGCACTTTACTTCTGACCAGCCTGTGAGAATCCTCCATTCTCGCACTGTACACTACTGCTTGCCTATGAACCCTTTTTGCAAATTTTGAGATTAAAGTCTTTTGTATGCCCAGATACCCTGATTTGTATGTGTGTCTGAAGAGAACTTCTTGGGCCACTGATTGATTGTTTCTTGACTTCAGATTTTGTGAATGATCACTCTTCGGAAATCAAAGACTTTTCTTCTTCATTCTTTTTCTCAACTATCATCCCTTGACCTTTTCTTCATAAGGATATAATCTCTGATCTTGGAATCTGAGTGCTTGTTTGGTTGGGAGCCGGTGATCGGTTTCAAAGTTGGGATCTATTGTCTTTCTCAATTGCTCACTTGGAAAATCATTGTCCTCATGCATTTGAAAAGACCATCCTTGTCTGCTTATCATTTTTGTCTTCATTGAAAGATTGGTTTGGGTTTTCTATGTTGCTTTTCATTAGTTATTGGTTTTCCTTAGTTCCACCACCATCATGTGGTTCTTTTTGAAAAGTAAAAAACATTTTTCTTTTTAAAAGCATTTTTATCTTGAAAATATTGGAAATCAATTATTGAAATAGAACAAATAGATAATTAGCATTGTTCGTGATTTGTTGATATCACATTTCAAAGAAGATTGCATATCATAGTTCAAGATTGTTCCAGAAAACTTCTCTTTCCCTCCTGTAAATAGGATTCATTGAACAAGAATTGATATATTTTCATTCCTATCTATGCATTGTTGGGTCAGAGTCTCACACAACATCGATTTCATCTCCATTTCCTTTGAGTAACAACAGCCTTTAATAATATTGCACAATTTTAAAATTTAACTAGTAACTCTTTTCTAGGACTCTATTACACCAACAATTAGCTAGGCTAGATCTTTGGAGTAGGCAGAGAGATACACTCTCCAAAGCACAAAACACACAATAGCATCTCCACCCCCTTTAATAGGACCTTCTCCATCCCCTATCGGCGGCACTGATCCTAGTGTCACCATTCTGTCATTCACACCAAATTACCAGATTCCTGTTTTTGGACAATTTCACCAAGGAGGTTTGACTCAACCCCCCCTTGTAGGGAAAATTCCTATTGGAACAAAAATCCCAATTGGAACACAACCTTCGATTGGAGAACAACCCCCAATGACCCCACCCTATGAACAAAACATACCTCCATCCTTGACCCAGTATTGGATCCATTTGATACAACATAATCCTCAATCCACTGGGGGGCAACAGCCTCCAACTACATCTGTTATACCCCCTATTATAGGCCAACCATATCTAGGTATGTCCAATCCTATTTGGGGCTCGAATATTCAACCTCATGTCCCTATTCAAGGATACAATCCCATGAGCTACTTTCCTCCACAACAACCACTGCATCTGCCTGGGTCTTCGCATTATATGCAAACTACTTATGGTCCCACTGGTTTGCCAATGGGACTCCCTCCCTAAAGCCACCAATACCTGCATGTGAATAGATAGTTACCCTTCTTAGCCACTTTGGACCTCCCGGATCTGTCGAGGATTTTAAGCAATCCGATCCGTCACTCTCCCCAATGGCCCGCTATACCAGCCAAGCTATCGTCTGACATTCCTAAATTCGATGGCAAAGCGGGAGAGGACCCGAATAATCACGACATGAATTTTCACCTCTGGTGCTCATCCAACTCCTTGATGGATGACTCTATTCATTTACACCTTTTTCAACGAACTCTCACGGGTTCTGCCATGAAGTGGTATATAGAATTACCACTAGGTTTCTTCACCGACTTCAACAACCTAGCTATGGATTTCCTCACCCACTACTAGTTATCGATCCGTTATGAAACAGGGACCGAGATTTTGAGTTCTTTCAAGAAAAACAAAGCCACTCATATCTTTGATCACATTCATGATTGGCAACGAAGACGACGTCTCATCAAACTCAAACTTCCTGATCAGCTGTTGGCAGAGTGGTTCATGAAATCATTTGTGAAATACATTGGTTGTGACATCGCCATGGGTGGAGTTGTCACGGAAGAACAAGCCATTAGTCGTGCTCAATACCTTGACCTCGTTTACTCACAAACGGGTACTCTTTATGACTTACTCCCTGATGGACCTCATCCTTCCACTTTCGCCACTTCAACTACTCTCGTTGCTTCTCATGTAGCTGACGGGTGTGATTTTCACTTTCCATGCCCAACCACATTCCGCCTCAAGCAACAAACCCAAACCCATTTCTTCTAATGTTTAAAATGCTTCGTCTCCTACCCCTCCCACCAACAAGACTTATGAGGTCAATGTTGTTCAATCTACCCCCGCCGGTAAAAACAAATCCAGAAAAGCAAGGGTAAGAATAAGGAGGACAAAAATACTTCGCAAGTAGAGAGAACCAAAACTCGACCTGTTGATGATAGGGATAAGCGCAAACCCCAATACCCTTGTCTTATT
>JASDQU010308138.1:15226-25794 GCA_032191745.1 Picea mariana | reverse complement strand
TGCGCACATGGAATCAATCCAGCTACGGCCAAGAAGAAGGTTGTAATTGAGAGGAGCGTCAAAGATTTCCATGTGCGCAGTTGTGTCGACTCTTTTTTGTGTTGTACATTTCCCACATCAAGGAAAGGTAATTACCGTCGACCAATTAGCCTTCTTTAACTCAGATATGCATACTGGCAACATACTGTTCATCGCCAAAACCCCCCTGGGTTACAAGAACGTTGGTGTAGGTATTCTCAAAGACTCTTCATTAATGGGTACTTTCCCCATTCCACCACTCGATGTTCCACACCCATGTGTCGCTTAAATCAACATGATCTCCACCTCAATTCACAGAACCCCTGCATCTCACGAACCATGGATGGTACCTGACCTCGACGATCATCTTCGTTACAACGATGAAATTCCTTGGAGTCTAATCAAATCCGCCTATCAGGCCATCCAATCGGAAACCCATTCTACCCCCTCTCTTGGTGATCTATCTCCAGATCCTTTTCGCGTCATTTTTCCCATGGATGAGATGATTATGTCGATCATGGAAGACACCCCATGGAATGATGGACATCACTATTCCATCCTCTTCCTGGAGCAACACACCATCGAGAGCTACCAATGGATCTCGACCTCGTTGGCCGTTGTCTTCATTTCAACCATTCCTGAGTCCACACACGATGTAATTTTCGAAGGGAACTTAAGCAATATCTCAATCACTATTCCCCTCGACATATCCATCAAACCTAGAATTGTCAAAATGGTGCATATCAGAGATTCGTGTTCCCCTGATGAAATTGTCACCTACAAGTCACTTTTCAAAGAATTTCGTGACATCTTTGCCTAAAGCTATGAAGAAATGATGGGTATCGACCTCAACATTGTGATACATGAGATTAAGACATACCCAGACACTAAACCCGTCCGATAACGCCTTATTCTAGTTCACCCACGTAAAGTGGCTGCTATCAAGCTTGAAGTCGAGAAACTTCTCAAAGTCAGCTTTATTTATGCGGTGGCCTTCACTGAGTGGGTTTCCAATCTTGTCCCGATCGATAAGAAACAAGGCACAATTCGCATGTGCGTTGATTATAGGGATATTAACAAAGCTTGTCCTAAAGACAACTTTCCTACCCCCTTCGTCGACCAGATTGTCGAAGATTGTGCCAGAAGAGAAATATTCTCTCTAATGGATGGTTTCTCCGAATATAATCAAATCAATATTGTTCCCGAGGATCAACACAAAACTTCTTTTATTTGTCCTTGGGGCACTTTCGCCTATCGGAAACTTCCTTTCACCCTAAAGAATGCTGGCGCTACTTTCCAGCGTGCTATGTCTTATGCCTTCCATGATATCAAGCACATCATGTAGCCATATCTTGATGACTTACCCGCTCATTCCACGTGCCAGTTCGATCATCCCATACACCTGCGAACCATTTTCCTCTGCTATCAGTTTTACCATATATGCTTGAATCCTCACAAATGCGTTTTCTGCGTAGAATCCGACCAACTTCTAGGATTTATTGTTTCACATCAAGGGATTAGGGTAGATCCTTTAAAGGTTGAGGCAATTCTCAATCTCCCTCCTCCTTCTACACTTCGCCAGTTACAAATTTTGCAAGGGAAAGCAAACTTTCTTCGTCGTTTCATCCTGAACTATGCCGAGATAACTCTTGGGTTTACGCGACTACTCAAAAAGGGGTCTGAGTTCGTATGGGATACCATCGCAAACAAAGCCTTTGAAGCTTTGAAACTATCCCTGACACGTGCTCCACTTCTCTTCCCCCCCGATTATAGTCGTGATTATTTCCTCTACCTCACAGCCTCGGATTACACCATCACTATGGTCCTTGTCCAGGAGGATGATTCTCATGATGAACATGTTATTTATTACTTGAGTTGAAGTCTAACACCTACCGAAACCAAGTATTTACATGTCGAAAAATAGCATTGGCAGCCGTCCAAGCAGTTCAATGTTTCCGGCACTATATCCTCTCTCGCAAGACTATGGTAATTTCTAACTGCAACCCTATGCAACACATTCTCACATGTCAATTGCTAAGGGGAAAATACTCCAAATGGAACATGATACTCCAAGAGTTTGACTTGGAATTCAAATGAGCTAATTCCAAGAAGTCCTTAGTGTTTGCCGAGTTGATATGCGACTTTCCTTACTTCGAAACGAAAAATGTAGCAGTCGATTCATTACCTGATGAATCCCTTTTCCTAATTAGTTCCGATGATCTTTGGTATGGCGATATCATTATATATCTCCAAACCCAGAATTTCTGGCCCAATTTGTCCAGTACTGACCAGCATCAAATACGCTACCAATCCCATCAATATATTATCCTCGACGATACTCTTTATCGTCATGGGATTGACTTAGCTTTTCGACGTTGCCTCACGTTTGACAAAGCTGAGAAAGCCTTAAATGACTGCGATTCTGGAGCCTGTGGTGGTCATATGTCCAGGTATGCTACTGCCCAGAAGATCTTACAAGCAGGGTACTTTTGGCCTTCTTTATTTAACGATTGCATAATCGCCGTCCAAAAATGCCACGCTTGCCAGACTTATAATCATAAAATACGGTCACATCCTTCTCCTCTTCACCCTGTGGTCTCTGTTGGCCCCTTTGCGAAATGGGGTATCGATTTCATGACATGTCACCCACACTCGGCTGGGGGACATGGATACATTATTGTATCCATAGATTATTTTACGAAATGGGCTGAGGCGATGTCGACATTTGACAATACTGGAAAGACCGTCGCATTATTTATTTTCAATCACATCATAACTCGTTTTGGTGTTCCTCAGGCTATCATCACTGATCACGGTATCCACTTTAGAAACTTTGTGATGTCCGAACTCACTGAAAATTTAGGTCTTCACCATGAAAACTCAACACCCTATTACCCACAAGCCAACGGCCAAGTCGAAGCAATTAACAAAGTTCTCATAACCATGCTTCGACAAATGATAGGGATTCATAAAACAAGTTGGCACACAATGTTGTTTTCAGCATTGTGGGCTTACCGGACATCCATTAAGTCTGCTACTAGGTTTACACCATTTCGGTTAGTCTATGGTCTAGAATCCATCCTCCCGATTGAATGTGAGATACCCTCCTTAAAACTAGCCATCGAACTCCTACCAAACACTTCTATCGAGGAAGAACGTTTGTTGTATCTTATGCAATTAGACGAAACTTGAGGTGACACTGCCCTAGTCATAGAATCCCATAAGAAATGTGTCAAGGCCCAATACAACAAACATGTCAAACCTCACGTTTTCTCCGAAGGAGATCTGGTTCTCCTCTACGAACAAGATCGAGATATGCTAGGAGCTGGAAAATTCGAAGCCATGTGACAAGGTCCTTATATCGTTAAACGAGTTTTGGAGAAAGGAGCTTACGATTTAGTAGATTATGACGGTATCCCTTTGAGTAAACTCAGAAATGGGTTGTACTTAAAGAAGTACTATGCATAAGATCACCTGTGCATGAGTACTTGTATTTATTGTATCATACTTCTTGTGTGTTACTATAGTATGTTTTTTTTCGTTATCTGGTCTCTGCCCTTATGTTACATTGTGTTTGGTTTCCATATGTCGGAGTCTTCGCTACCCCACATTGTCTTCGCTGATGGCACTAGCCGTAGTACTCAAAACCTTTCTTTTGCTACATGGGAAATTTACGCCCCTACGAACAAACTTATCACTCTACGAGGTGTGTGCCTTGGCCGTGCGACCAACAATATTGCAGAGTATAGCGTCGTTATAGAATAGTTGATTGATGCTATCTCTCTCGGTATCTGTCACTTGGTTGTATGACTCGATTCACAACTAGTAGTACTACAATTAAGTAATGTCTATGCTATTTGAAGTCCTACTTTATTGCGGGTATATTTACGAATTCGCCTCTTGGAACGTTATTTTGAATATATTGAGTATCAACATATTCCTAGATGCCTAAACATATTAACTGATGCATTAGCTAACTATGTATTAGACATAAATTTGGGCCATTTATAAACCAATCACATCACATGCATCACATAACACAAGATAAGCCGGTAGAAGTCATACATATGTATATAACGATCAAAAAGTTTTTTACAAAAAAGTTTTGTCCAAGGACCAAAATTTCAAAATCTAAAGCTCATAGCTTCTACAAAGTAACGTCATGGATGACGTTCGCGATAACACACGACTGCTCGGGCAACCCTACGAAGCAGTCGACCAATAGACTCTGACACGCCCACCGTATGACGCTGATAACGCCGCGGGACCTCTCCAAGAGGCATGTCTAGAATGTGGGCAATCAACCCCTCTAAGTTTTGTTCCACTGCCTCATAATATTCAGCGTCCCATCGTGGCACTAGAGCCACCTCTCCTCATCGATGAATAGGAGAAGTACCCGCAGGTTGATAAGGCCCCACGTCTGTGTCATCAAAAAAGAATTTTTGTAATTAGACCTCGGACAAACATAAAAAAATTTGCATATGTTAAAACTCACGAAAACATTTAAAAAAGTGAAAAAATGTGTACTTCTTACCTAGATCTCCCCACTGAGAACCCTCGGGTAGGGACAAGTTTGGATCCCCTCAGAAGTCCAACACGGCATAGGCATAATCATCGACCATCAACATCTGTGGCCGCAACTAGTCAAAGAAGGAATCATTGTATTTGATGATTGGTCCAGCTACATGTCAGGCCATGAGGTTACACCACCTCAACATCCTTGGATCCTCTAGAGCCGGCAAAACCTAATCAACCTGCAACTTCAGCAAGGGAACCCTCTCAAGAAAGAAGGACACCAAAAGTGATCCATACCCGAATTGCTTTAGGTCGCCTTTCTTGCATTTAGTCAACTGCCTCTTCACACTACGAAGGACTACGTCTGACCAGTTAAAGACTCGAGGCTCAGTACACTCTATGGCGTACTGAAAATATCTCTAGAGAGCCATGTGTGGAGCAATGCTCCCAGCCATATGAGAAATGGTGAACAAGATAGTGCGAAGGGTCAAATCCTGAACCCCCCAAATGGCCACCTTTCCTTTTCTTTTTTTCGCCTCTGGAACAGAGTATTGACAACAATACTCACTCATAGGCAACTCACCACCTCGGCTACGGTCAAGATAGCGTGGTACCCACACCATGACAGTCATGTTAGGAAATACACATCCTCGATATCCAAGACAATGTGTGGACCCCCACGTGGAATACTTGTTGGTCCATGTCCCACATATGAACAAGGTACTCCAACAGCCTGAATTGGGCCCTCATACTCAGGATCCGAAAGAATTTCAGGAGATCACAGTCTCGTAAAGAGGCAACGGTGCCTAGGTCATTCCTGGAAATAGCATCATCTTTTTCGTGCTCTCTTTCATGCCATTCCAGAACCATTGTGATAGCCAAATGCCTGCACAAGAACCATAATAAGAAGGTCAGCAACTCTTTTCAGGCCTTGGCACATTTTTCATTGAGCAAACATCAAAGAAAATTTTCATTTTTCGGTTCTTACAAGTGCCCCTTTAGCACAGTGTGAGGTTATCGCAGGTGCCTTTGGGGCCACCTGCGAGAATCATGCATTCTCGTAAGTCCCATATGGATAGCCTATGAGAACGCCTGGGCGCAAATTTTGGCCCTAAAACAAACTCAAAACTTGAAATTTTCCAATGAAAACAAAAAAATTGAACCATGAAAAGATAGAAGACAGGGAGCTTACCTCACTGACGGAGATGGTTCACCAAATGGTTTTTCATACCTTCCGCAATCGAGCACCGAAATTCAACGGAAAAAGAGGGATTTTGGGCTAAAATCTTGGCAAAGTTACAATGACTATGGCAAAAGAACTTTTACCCACTTATATTTACTTTTGCCATTTTTGTTAGTTTTTATAATTGTTTTATTCATCAAACCTAATGCCTAATAGCCCTATGAGTGCAAATTTTTGTAGACATGACAATTTCAACATCCACATGAAGTGATACAGATATTCTCTCTTTTTCATCGCATGTTTAAATTGTTTTTTATGGTTTTTTAGACAAAACCTCGAGCTTGGTCTTTGTTCATTCTCACGCTCGAAAATACATGAGAACGTAATCGAGCACACTTTTATCACTTTTTCGGGCTCAGCAAGGTTATAAGATAAAGGAACTCCCTGGAGTCCTCTTTAATCTCTTTTCAGACTCCCTAAACATGAAAAGATTGTCGAGCGATGTTGTTATTTTCACACTCGTTAAAGTATTTGAAGAAAGTGTCTGTTGGGAGATAATTTATCTCTTTTTCGGTCTCATCGGACTACTTTACGAAAAATAAACTGAGAGATTTCTCTTTTGAGTGTTTTTCCAGACTCTATAATCATGAAAAACCTTCGAGTTTTCTATCTTTGGACTCGTTAAATAAACATCGACAGACCCGTAATGGGACCGAACCACTCCTTCCTAGGGTTCGTTAAACATACTCTGAGGGACTCGTCTGAAGGATGAGCTTACATCAACAAGCATATGTTATCCTCCTCAAGCTTGCGTAAAAATAAAGAGGTACTCGCCAGAAATGGTGGGGGAAAATTTGGGAAAGGGATGTGTTTTCGTATTCATATTATTGGCAGTAAGTGTTGCTCTTGAACATGACACCCCCCTATTCATTATCTGAAGATGGTTTGGGAAATCCATTTGTCTCTCATTCGACTTGCTACAAGGTCATATCTTGAGTCGTCTCTAAGTCAGTGCTACCAAACCATTGGTCGTGTCATTCATATGTTCAAGAGAAGTTCATTTGAAACCTATATTGAGTCGGCCATTTGCAGTTGTCCATTCTCTCCGTGTCAGCCTTCCCTGTGTCCAGTTCAACCTACATCATACTCTGTTTCACCTTCAAAATTTGTTACTCATTTTGTGTCATTGATGGGGGATACATCAAGGCCCTTCTGTGATGATTTTTGTTCCGTCGACTCCAGCTCATTATCCAGAAACAAGACTTAGAAATTATTTGGTACCTTGGAACTTAAATGCCTCAATGGCAGGTTTCCTCGCTAACAGTGGGTTTTCATCATTGACCCTTGATCAGGAGATTCCGTCAAATGTTCGACCTCAACTCATTTATTCACATTCAATGAATTGTACTAGTGTACCTTAGGATTCATTGACATTAATGGTGATTTCCCTCGCACTTGTTAACGGTTTCATCAATGACCGGTAATCAAGTGGTTTCTACCATGTTCGACTTCGGCACATGTAATCACATGGTTAGATTCATAATTTCAGGTGACGAGATTGAAGACCCTGGGTCTCATCTCTTTGATCCAGGCTGCGATGGAATATGTATAATTTTCTGACACATAGATCCACTTTGTATGTCTCGTGGCTATGTCGTCTTAATTTGAATCTTCTTGCATAGATCCACAGTGTATTCTTGGTGGCTATGCAATATTTTGACGGCATGGATCCATGGTGTATGATTGGTGGCCATGACCTATGATTCATGATGTCATCTTTCTGTGATCTCAGTATGGGAATGCCTACCTCAAAACTGGAATTATATTCTGCAGATGCTTGGTTGTTTGCAGGTTTCTGATTAGGTGCACTTCTGGTTTTCGACACACACACGCAGTTTACAGAGTATTTCGGTTGTCACTAAATTCGGCCTCATACTTTGGGGGGAATTTTGTTACACATTATTTTGGTCATCTTGGTGATGTATTAACAATGGTGTACTCAGGCTCCCAACAAGAACTTTTTCCTGAGAAAAGTGGATCTTGTCTCCTTCCAAAAACATATTTTCAAAGTGAGTTCATAGGCTGCATATGGCCTAGGGTGCGAGAATGACTCATTCTCACAGGCCACCTTCATATAGGGTGCAAACTTCTCACATTTTGCTCCATACATAGGGTGTGAACCTGTTTTCAAGCTTGGAAAAGAGAAGAGGTCTCAAGGGTTCTAGAAGGGAATCTTCTAGAAAATGAGTTGGCATTCGTATGGTTGTCATTTTACTAACTTCATAGATTTGATGGAATCATCCTCATCCATGTAACCATCTCTCCTTCTCCTATATAATGAAAGGATTCTCATGGAAAAGGTTAAGAAATATTAATTGAAGAATTGGTAAAGGAATTGTGTGAACAACCCTGCTTGAATAGAAGCTTGGAGACTCTAGTTGGTCTATCAAGATGAATCAGATCTTCTTCATGCAAGTACAGAGCAAGTGTGTGTGATGAAGCCAAGGGTCACTGAAAGGGAGCTTGTGACATCAAGGTGATCAGGTTGTATCTTCTACTTTCAATTAATATGATACAACGACATGTCCTTTTCCCATAAAGTCATTCTTACTTTATTGTGTAATTCCTTGATCATATGCATAAGTTGACATTGAATATATTTTGCTATATTCACTTTGGTTAGTTTGTGTTGTCTCGAACTTGAACTCACGATAGCACCGGAGTGAAGCGGGAGAAACAGAGACCTAAGGAAGTGATACAAAGGTATGTCACTTGTTCCTCCTTACTAGCTAATTCAATGATTGCAACTTAGGGAAAGAGTCATGTCCTATCCTGTTTTGTTCTAGATCCAGGTGGATCTAGGGAGATCTGTTAGTGTCTGCACCTACCGATTAGTTCGATAACAGGTATACCATGTAATCTAGAAATTTCTCTCACATAAACATCAACAATGTTGGCTACCTTGTGAGTGAGATTAACTGGAATAAAATGGGTATATTTAGTAAGCTTATCCACTACTACCATGATAGAATCATGTTGCTTGTTTGTTTTGGATAGTTTGGTGATGAAATCCATTGTTACAACTTCCCATTTCCATTCAGGAATGGGTAATGGCTATATCAAACCAGCTGGGTGTCTATGCACATCCTTTACCTTTTGACATTCCAAACAATTGACAATAAAATCAACAACCTCTTTCTTCATGTCTGGCCAATAATATTGGCTCTTCACTACTGCAATAGTTTTCTGATAACCTGGGTGTCCAACATAAGGTAGATTATGCATTTCCCTCAATATCATATTTTCAATTCATGAAAATCTGGTACATAAATTATGCCCATGTACCTGAGAATTTCATCATTTTCTAGCTTGTATTCTTCAATTTTCTGCTGCAAATTACCTTGCTATAATCTTGCCACTAATTCCTTGTAATGCAAGTCTAAATTTGCAGCCTCTAAAATTTTGTGTTTCAAATCTGATTGGTACATGCTAATGGTTGTAGCATGAAATTCATGCACTCTTCTACTGAGTGCATCAGCCACTTTGTTCTCTTTCCCCTTGATATGCATTATATCAAAGTCATATTCGCTTAGAAATTCTAACCATGTACTTTGCCTAGCATTTAGAGTTGGTTGAACAAATAAATATTTCAGACCATTATGGTCTATCCTCAGTGAAAAACTTTTTCCCATGAGGTAGTGTCTCCATGTCCTCAAGGCATGCACTATGGCTGCCAACTCCAAATTATGAGTGGCATAGTGTCTTTCATGNTCAAGTGTTGGAAACTCTTTTCACAATCCAATGTCCACTGAAATTTCACACCCTTCTTTTGTAAGGAAGTGATTGGGTATGCAATCTTGGAGAATCCTTCAATAAATCTCCTATAGTAGCCTGCAAGGCCCATGAATGATCTGACCCATGTCACATTATTTGGCACTGGCCATTCTCTAATGGAATCTCCTATAGTATCCTGCAAGGCCCATGAATGATCTAACCTCTGCCACATTCTTTGACGCTGACCATTCTCTAATGGCTTCTATTTTCTCAGGATCCACCGTTATTCCATCCTTTGAAATGATATGTCCCAAATACTGAATTTTCTTCTGTTAAAAGGATAACTTTCTCAATTTGGAATACAAATGATTCTCCCTTAACACTTGCAATACCATCCTCAAATGATTCTCATGCTCTTCTTTTGACCTGGAATATACAAGTATGTCATCCAAAAAGACAGTGACAAACTTGTCTAAATATTCTTGGAAAACACCATTCATTAAGCACATGAAAACAACTGGTGCATTTGACAACCCAAATGGCACCACTGTGAACTCATAATTACCATACCTTTTCCTGAAGGCAGTCTTGCTGATATCTTCCTCTTTAATCCTTACCTAATGGTATCCTAATCTAATATCTATCTTTGAAAATATCCTTGCATCCTTCAATTGATCAAAGAGATCATCAATCCTTGGCAGAGGATACTTGTTCTTAACAGTCATTTTATTCAACTGTGTGAAATTAATACACAATCTCAATTTCCCATCTTTATTCTTCACGAACAAGACTGGGGCACCCCAAGGTGACACACTTGGGTGTATATACCCCTTTTTCAGAATTTCTTCAAGCTTCATTTGCAACTCCTTCAATTCCGGTGTACTCATCCTGTATGGAGTCTTTGACACTGGAGCTGCTCTAGGCATTAACATTATAGAGAAATCAATATCTCTCTTTTGGGGTAGTCCTGGTAACTCCTTGAACAGATATTCAAAATCTTCCAGGACTGCATAATCTTCCAAATTTGGCACCTTATCTTTAGGTGTCTCTTCCATATGAGCTGCAATTATTTGACATC
>JASDQU010308137.1:92656-106190 GCA_032191745.1 Picea mariana | reverse complement strand
TGATGCAAGTCCATTGTCCATTCTACCTACAAGTAGAAACACCTTTAGTCCACACATGCTAGAAATATCCTTAATTGGCATATACAGTTCACATCCGGGTCTTACCTTAAACATTTTCTTGCTATGTCTTACCTTAAACTTTTTCTTGCTAGAAGCAATATTGGACTTTTTGCAGCCATGCTCTACGCTATTCTTCTTTCCTTTGATATCTTTTGTACTGGAATCTACATTTTCTTCATTACAAGCATAAGAAGACAATATAGTTTCTTTCTCGATATTCTCATCATCACTCTTTGAACCTTCAGCAGAACCCACTTCCTCTTCTGCAATGCCAGAAGCATTAACTACATGCACATCTACAGTTTCCAACCTTGAGTGTAAACTGGTACCCCTAGAAGTAATTCCATTCCCCAACTGGTCGCTTGTTATGTCGACAGGTTTCAGCCCAGATTGGCTATTATTTCTTGCTTTCAGTGATATTCTATACATGTCTTGAATTTATTTCTTTAAAGATGTTGGGCTATCAACTTGAGATGACCAGGTTGATGTTTCTTCAACATCTAATCTCACTTCTCTTATAGTTTCATACCCACAATTATTTTCAACATGTGTTGTTCCAACCATTAAGTTTGTGGCATCGTCTAATCTAATTGTTTTATCCTCCTCGGAAGGGGACCTACCTCCTTGTTCTAGTTGAGGAGTTGATGGAGCTGGAAATTTCTCACTATTACAGGGGTCAATGCTTGTCTCTTGTTTTACAGAATCTATGGGAGTTGGCATGCAAGACTATACCTCATGTAGAGCACTGACCCTAGCTTTGACTCCACCATATGAATCTCCATTTTGAGTGCTTTTACTCTTAACAATATCTTGTTGAGGCCCCAGTTGAAGCATGGATACAATAGTTTCTTTAACTGGTTTAAGAGACTCTCAAAGAATAGTGCCACTCTCATTGAATCACTGCACATACATTGTGATTGATGAACTATGGATATCTCCATCTAGTTTATAGCTTGAAAGGATACTGTTTAATTTTATGTTAAAATAATACAACTATTTTATATCCACATAGAAGGGGGGGAAATTGAAACGAGCAAGCATACGCACTCCCAAACCAATCTACTATTATGTTATAGACTCCCAAACCAATATACTATTATGTAGAAGGAGGGGAAGGTGAAACAAGCAAGCATACTCACTCCCAAACCAATCTAAGTTATAGGAAGCACCACTCCCATCTCACTTGCCCCATTAAATAAGTATTATGAACTAACCCCTCACAACCAATGTGGAATATCACAATAGATTTTTCAAACTAATCAAGTAAAAAACACAAACCTTGTGAACCACATGTTGCCAAATATTTTTGAACTTGTCCTCAGATATCGGTTTCTGTAGGAACTTCGATGCTCCGAGCTATTTAACGAATGAAATTATTAAGTTCATATAGCACACAGATAAAACATAGCATAGGGTGCAAACACAAAAACTGATGACCAAGAAGGTACCATCAAAATAAGAGGAAGAAGCTTACTGCTATGCACTTCATCGTCATGCTCAGGCAACTCCTGTTTGACATCACTGCATGACAATAAAAAGCAGCATCAGAGCTAATGATGATGGACAGACAAAATTTAAAAGATATATTAAAAGGGGCATCCCTCTAATCCCATCGATATGCTCCCTATAATACTTACTAATGGTTGGTATATCGCAGGCTATTTGGAGGAACCTAAAACTGACACAGTATTACCTGTGGTCACCTACAACCAAGAGGACGAGATTACAACCAGGCTACAGATTGCAGAGAATACATACTATTGTTAGGAAACTGAGTAGTTGTTAATTTATGGAAAAAGAGACTACCATCAAAACTGTAGAAAAGCAATAAGAAGGTCAATAAACTTATCTCAACCAAAGCAACAAGAAGGCCAATAAACTTACCTCAACCAAAGCAACATGGAATGAATTAGTCTCATTTGCAAGCACAGCCAATGCCTATGTTTCATTGGAGAAGGTGGAAACTGCCTCAGGCCATCACTAAAACTTGATCAACAACACCTCCACATGCATATGCAGAAAATGGAAAAGAACAAAAAGAGAACCCTAGTGAAGGAAAAAAGGAAGCAAATACAAGGCATATTATTTACACAGATCTGCAACTGTTTCAAAAGAAAAAATCTCGGCAAGAACAGATATTACAGAAAAACAAACATCCTCCTATCTGTAAATCTGATAGATCTTGGCCTATGAAGGAAGATTATGCTAAAAAATTGTTAGCAACATTTCTTGTCTTCGACATCGGGATACACAGGTCTGCAGGTTGCACGAGGAGCACCCAAGCGCAGCGCATAAAAGAAGTCATTTTCGGACTTAAAAACAAGCAAGCGGGCATTTCATTCTTTAGCGAAAGGATTCAGCGACAGAGCAAGAACAGTGATTGATGGGTAATTGCAGATTAACCGAATCGCGTCAAGTATAGTGCTAAAAGTTTTAAGGAAGTCAATAGTCGGAATCCTTTGGGAGGCACTCGCGAAGTTACGAGGACCGCTGATCGCAAACAGTTCAAGCGCAGTGTTATTTCTCGAGCTCGGGGTTCGTAAGTTTGAAGGGCGGACCATATCCCTTTGGTTGCGCGAAGTTCTGAGTTACGAAAAGTGTTCGGAGGAGGTCAATCGTCGCTGACCATCGCGTCTCGAGACTTTGCAAGGGGAGAATGCCAAAGTCTGATACTCCAACTCGCGAGGTCATGAGTAGCGAGAGGCACTAGTACCTGGGCCCGAGCCAACGGTTACATGTGGAGAGCGTTGACTAGAAAGAGAGCCCTACCTGTATCGTCGTCTTGGGAAGTGGGAGTCGAAGAAGAGGAACCAAGGGTCTCCGACTCGCGAATCGTGAAATGAAAAGCACTTTTAATAATGGGCCCACAGTATCGCCGAAAGTGTTTCGGGCCACCCGATCAAAAGAAGGGTATGTGATGCGCGATTAATTTCTATCGTCCCTTCGTGAATTGCGACCTCAAAGAGCAAGGATCGACCTCCTCCCAGCCTCGAGGCACAAAGCACCGAAATCGCCCAAAGGTGGGCCCATAATATCGAGGAACAGTCTCAACCGCCCATCTAAAGGGGACACCTAGTGCGTGATTACGCTCCCCGCCTTCTCGCCCATCGCGATTTCAATAAGCATTGATCAGCCCCTTCATATCCGTGAACCCCGAAAACACCTTTGGGAGTAAGCATAGGGTCATAGCACGTGGTCACTGGGGAAAGAAAAGAGTTGTTCAGGAAGGGCCGAAGGCGTCGTGTATGATTCACAGAAGGAATTACCTCGACCTCCAAGTCCCATTTGATCCGACCTCGGTCCTGGTTTTTCGCTTGGAGTAAATGAAGGCGAGAAAGGGTGGTTGAAACCTCCCTTCATTCATTAAATGTGAGATATGGAAGGTCTGGAAAGTAGTCTGCTCGAAGGGGTCTTATGTACCGTTTTCTTTAAAAGAAGCCATGCCGAAGTCTTCGAAGAGACAGAGAAGTATGCACACGCGAGCCCAGCACTTAATGGCTCAGCTACCCTCCCCCTGCAGGGGCCATGCACAGTTAAGGTGGAGACAGACAGAGAAAGCTTGTCCGAATTTGAATGAAAAGACAGCGAGCCCTGGGTGACTGGGCAAGCCTCTGTTGGGCGAATTTTCCTGAGTATATAGGCTCAGTTTTTTGTAATTTGTAAGTATCGATGGTAGAGCGAAGCTCCCGATTGTAAAGTTTTAACACACTCTAGTTCTCTGGTTATGCATCTCTATGTGAGATTTCTTGTTTTATGACAGACAGTCTTTCTTACTCCATCTAGTTTTCATCTTATACTAAGAGAGTTTGTGATCGACTGATTCGCACGAATTATGGCGATTATGTTGTGATAAAGGATTTATCGTGGCACTATTGCTTTCTCTGGTTTTCTGCGTTTGAGCGTAAGAAGATCTTGCGTTTAGATGTCTTCTTCCACAGTCTGTTAGGAGCTTGATGTTTATGGCATACCTTTGCATCTCTCTGATATAAGTCTTCCCCCTACTCACCCCTACTACAACTCACTGCCTGAAGTTATATAAGACCTCACTTGCCCATGCATGCCTGGATTAGTTTCGAAGTTAGAACCACATCGTTTGAGTTAACCTCCATTTGATCACCCCATTAAGCAAATCATGACATAAACTGATGGGCGTCAGGCTCTGCTCCTACTGCAATCCAGGGGTGACTTCTGATGCTAACATTTATGGCATTGTTGTCGGGGACGAAGTTGAAAATTTTCCCCGGGATTGAACGACATTGAGCCTCTGATTCTGAAGGTGCATCAGGTATCAGAGCCCTTGAAGATTGCTACTGTGCACCTGGTGACTCCATTGTGACGACTCCACTAGAACGAGCCTGTTGTTTTAGTTGTGGCTTCCAGGAGCAGACACACGCGGTCTCATCCACAGCTGCCTCTAGCTACACCTGTAGCTGATCCGGAGGTGATTTTCAGAAAAGGAAAGGCTTCCGAAGAAGAAGCTTCCACCGCCGAAACAGGTAATCCGTCATCTCCTTCTGTAGAAGCTCCATTTTCTTCTCCTCATCTTCCTAGCAGACCGTTTTCTGAAGTTTCCCGTTTCCTGAATTTTGGGAGTGTTCCTGCTAAGTTTTCCCCTCCTGGTCTGGGATTGGAGGGAGAAATCCTTGTCACTCCCCTCTCCTCTGAAGTTGTACCTTGGCGTAGACCCAGGACTACAGAAGATTTCCATACTCCTGTGTGAAGAGGAGCACCTGCTGACTTGAGCTCATTAGCCTTCTCCTTAAATCCCCTCTTGTTTCCCACTCCACTTCGAGACTCATTCCCGGCAACCCCTTTGCGAACTCCTTCTCCACCAAGCTCTCATCCACCTAATATCCCTATGGCTGGTGCTAATCCCCCTCTAAATAGAATGGACGCCATAGTCACTTCCAGATATGCCCCCTTAATCCTACCTCATCCTATGAATCCTCTCCCTGCTGAAGATTACTTAAAGTATATGCCCAAGTTCACTGGGGAAGGGGACATAACTGCAGAAGAGCACCTGGCTGCTTTCTACAGTTATGCAAACAACCTCAACATTGAAAATGAAGATGTCTGGATGAGAGTCTTCGTCCAGAGCCTGGATGGCGAGGTGAGGAAATGGTTTAGAGGATTGGCCCCCGGTTCTATCGTTGGGATTGAAGCCCTGGATAGTGTTTTCCTGAGGCAGTGGGGCGACAGAAAAGATTTCATGTATTACATGACAGAGTTCGGATCTTTGAAGAAGACGGATGGAGGGTCTATCTCTGACTTCTCCAAAAGATTTAATAAGATGTATAATAAAATTCCTGTCGAAATAAAGCCTTCAGAAGCCTCGGCCAAGATTTCTTACGCTAGTGCATTTGGCCCAGATTTTTGTCTGTTATTAAGAGAAAGAAGAGCTACCTCCTTAGCTCAAATGCAAGATGCGGCCATAGAAGTGGAATCCAATGTATTAGTGGCTGATAGACTGAGAAACAAGGCCAACGCAGACAGAAGAAAGGCAAGATCTGAAACCTCAACTTCTATCCCATCGGTGCCCCACCCTCAAATGGATGAACTGACCAAGATGGTGGAGTCTCTATCTGCAGAGATGGAGAGAATGAAGGTGGAAGGGAGACAAGCATACAAGGGCCCTCAGAACACCGAAAAAAAAGGAGGTTTTAGGAGGCCAAACAATATCACATCCCTAATCGTGCAGAGGGAGAGGGGAAGAGACAGAGAAGACCAGAAGATTCAAGCCCCCTTCCAAAACAATTTTATGGCCGAGGAAGAAGGAGGGGAAACAGGTGAGCTTGATCCTGAAATCCATTACTTTGGACAAACTCCTCCTTTTCCTCATCTGACTCAATCATCATATGAGGAGTCTCTCATGAACAATCAGCTGAATGAACTGAGTAAGGAAAACAAGACTAGTGACCGCCAAGGCAGGTATGACCTGAGGTCTCGGAAGAAGGCAGTAACACCTGAGGTTCCTGAGCAGTCCACTAGGACAAAGAGGCCTGCCAATGAAGTAGCGGACAGTCACAGAGGTAAAAAACATCAACCCCTCTCTCCCATAGTCCAGAATCATGCCCCCAAAATAAGAGAAATCCCAAAGCTTACATCTTCTTTTAATTTTGAGCATGAAATTCAAAAAATTAGAATCCCTGTGCCCCTGACAGAATTGATTAAACATGAAGGATTCAAGAAACGCTTCTCTGAGCTTTTAGAGTCTGAGGTCTCATGCCTTCCCACAGACTCCATCAATTTACAATATGAAAAGCCTGCAGTTATTCTAGGTCCTATGGTAGAAGATAGGAATGACTCATCCCCTCCCTTCTACACTTCATTGAACATACATGACAAGGTATTGCACAATTGCTTGATGGATTCGGGGGCCTCTCACAAACTCATGCCCAAAACTGTCATGGAAGAATTAGGGCTAGAAGTCACCCGATCCTATCATGACCTCTATTCCTTTGACTCCAGGAAAGTTCAGTGTCTAGGAGTTATCAAAGACCTGGTCGTGACCTTGTTCCAATTGCCTATGAAAAGTGTGGTCATGGATATTGTAGTGGTTGATGTCCCCCCCAAGTTCGGTATGGTGTTATCAAGATCTTGGATAAAAAGACTGGGGGGAACCTTGCATATGGACCTCACATATGCTATTATCCCAGTGTTCGGAGGAGAACATAGGAGGCTATATAGGGAAGCCCAACTGGCCTATATAATCAGTGATGAAGCCAATCCTACCAACCATCCCATTTTCGCCTTGGACACTGATTTAGGTTCCAGTTTACTGCAACTTACTCATGCTCTCGAGCCTCCTCTTGAACTCAATAAGCAGCCCACCTCTCCTCATGAATTTCCTCCCTCCATCACCCCCATTTGGAAAATGTTTTTTGATGGAGCCTGTTCCAGAGAAGGCGCTGGTGTTGGGGTGTTTTTTGTGTCCCCTTCTTAGGAAACCATGTCCCTGTCATATAAGCTGGAATTTGAAACCACCAACAATGTGGTAGAGTATGAATCCCTTGTTCTAGGATTGAGAGTTGCAAGGGAAATGGGAATTCAGGAGATAGCAGTGTTCGGAGATGCAGAGTTGATGGTCCAACAGATCAGAAGCGCTTATCAGGCTAAGCACCCTCGACTCAGAAATTACAGGAATGTGAAGTATGGGACCTAATTGACAGTTTCTTCTCAGCCTTCAATATCTCTTCTATTCTAAGAGAGGATAATGTTGTGGCCGATTCTTTAGTTGTCTTATTCAGTTTGCTCAAAGTTCCTCTGTAGCCCATGGTCAACTCTGATGTTGAAATAAAATATAGGCCCTCTGTACCGGACAATGTTAAGCATTGGAAGGTATTCAAAGATGATCTGGAAATCGAGAAATTTCTCCAATCTGTTGATGAATTTTCTGCGTTGCACATTGATCAGGATCCTGATACAGAGGATAACCCTCACTCTGAGGTGTTTTTAAATAAAATTTCTAACCACCAGATTATTCAGCTACCTAGCAATCACATTCCGAGGGGACTAGTCCCGTTAGAAAGATTGTTCGATGGGAATGATGTGGCGGTAAAAGGCAGGGTCGCAGATGAAGATGCTGACACAGCCGAGTGCAACATTGGCACACCAGAGGATCCTAAGTTTGTCAAGTTGTCAAGGAGTTTGACCAGAGAACAGAGGGCCGAATATACTGAGTTGCTGAAAGAATTTGTTGATGTGTTTGCATGGACCTACGAAGACCTCAAGACATATGACACATTTGTCATTGAACACAAGATCCCGCTGAAGGAAGAGGCTAAGTCGTTCAGGCAAAAGCTAAGACAGATAAATCCCATGTTGCTGCCTGTCATGGAGAAAGAAGTAAAGAAGTTATTAGAGGCCCAGATCATCGTCCCCTTGAGATATTCCGAATGGGTGGCCAATTTGGTTCCGGTAAGGAAGAAAAGTGGAGAAATCGCGCTTTGTGTCTACTTCAGGAACCTGAAAAGGAGCTCAAAGAAAGACAACTATCCTCTGCCCAACATGGAGCACATATTGCAGAGGGTAACTAGTGCATCGAGGATTTCCATGATCGACGGTTTTTCTGGTTATAATCAGATATCGGTCATGCCTGAAGACAGAGAAAAGACAACCTTCACCACTCCTTGGGGCACATTCATGTATGCCAAAATTCCATTTGGGTTGATGAATGCAGGAGCGACATTTCAGCGAGCCATGGACATAGCCTTCATCGAGGAGAAAGATCGGTTCGTGGTGATATATCTGAATGACATCGCAGTCTACTCGAGGTCCGACAAATAGCACTGTTGTCACCTGAGGAAAGTTTTCTCAAAATGTCAAAGGTTCGGCCTTTCTCTAAACCCCAAGAAGTCTTTATTTGCTATGGAGGAGGGGAAGTTGTTAGGCCATATAGTATCAGCGGAAGGAGTGAGGATTGATCCTAGCAGAGTGGAGGCAATTCGTACCCTGTCACTTCCCAGATCTAAGAAGGAAGTTCAGGCCTTTCTGGGAAAGATTAATTTTCTGAGGAGATTCGTCTCGAATTTTGCTGAGCTGGTGAAACACATCACAGCCATGCTCAAGAAGGGAAATGAAGTGAAATGGACCGTTGAACCCAGGGAATCTTTTGCCCAAATAAAAAAAGCATTGACTGAGGCACCAGTGCTGATCAGTCCTGACTATTCGAAACATTTCCTAATTTTCTCTTTCGCCTCTTTTGATACAGTCGCAGCGGTCTTGTTGCAAAGAAATGAGGAAGGGCGAGAGCAGCCTATCGCCTTCTTCAGCAAGTCTTTAAGAGATGCAGAGCTCAGGTATGAAATTATGGAGAAACAGGCCTATGATTTAGTGAAAGCTCTCAAGGCTTTCAGAGTCTATGTCTTTCTTACGTTCCTTCAGCCTCTGTGAACGACATCCTTATACAGCCCGACATAGATGGGAGGAGGAGTAAATGGATAGCCAAGATCCTAGAATTTGACCTGGAAATAAGGCCTACCAAATTGATCAAGGGTCAAGGCTTAGCCAAGTTGTTGGCTGAAGCCAATTGCCAAGCTTTGGGAATAAGCTTCATGAACGAATGCTCAGGAATTCAGCGGGGTCGACTATCTGAAATAGACCCTCAAAGAGAGCCCCCATTGGCTCGATGTCCTTGGTATAAGGATGTCGTATATTTTCTGTAAGAGTTGCGGCCCCCAGATGGTCTGCAAAGAAACAAAGCAAGAGCTCTGAAGCTCAAGGCAGTCAGATATTGCCTTATTGATCAAATCTTATACTGGAAAGACCCCCTGGGGATACTGCTAAAATGCATGGATCCACAAGAGGCCGACAGGATCATGCTTGAATTTCACAGCGACCTATGTGGAGGGCACCATTCCTGGAAGACTACAGCCCACAAAATCCTCAGGGATGGATACTACTGGCCCACCTTGTTCGTTGATGTCCATAGAGGAATTAGATCATGTATTACATGCCAGAGATTTTCAGGAAAGTAGCAGCTCAAGTCTCTGCCTTTGAAGCCTGTAGTTGTTTCGACACCTTTCCAGCAATGGGGCCTGGATTTTATTGGAGAAATCCACCCTGCTTCCAGCAGGCAACACAGATGGATCCTGACTGCCACAGATTTCTTTACTAAGTGGATTGAAGTTATCCCCACCAGGGGCACTTCCCACAAGGTAATCATTGGGTTCCTGGAGGACCTCATCACAAGGTTCGGCTGCCCAAGTAAGATTGTCACTGATAACGCAGCCGCTTTCGGGTCTAAGCCATTAGCCAAGTTCTGTGAGAAGTTCGGGATCAAACTAATTCACTCCACCCCATATTATCCACAGGGCAATGGTTTAGCAGAATCCTCCAACAGAAGCCTAATAATGATCATTAAAAGATTACTGGAGGACAACAAAAGAGCTTGGAACTCGAAGCTGAAATTCTCCCTATGGGCTGATCGGGTGACCACAAAGAGATCTATAGGCATCTCCCCTTTCCAGTTAGTTTACGGAGCAGAAGTTGTCTTCCCTTCTCAGTTGGTCGTTCCCGTAGCGAAATTCCTCCAGGATTATCAGGAAGAGCCCAATGATATGATCTGAAGAATTCATCAGCTGGTAGAAGTCCAGCAGGCCAGAGAGCAGGTAATGATCAAAATTCAGGACCATCAGCAGAGGATCAAGCAGGTTTTTTATAAGAAGGCCAAGAAGAAGGAGTTTCAGATAGGAGACCTAGTGCTGAAATGGGATGCTCCTAAACAAGATAAGGGAAAACATGGAAAATTTGAAGCCCTGTGGATCGGGCCTTTCAAAATATCTAAGGTCTTCTCAAATAATACGTATAGGTTGCAAGATTTGGAGGGAAAGGAAGTTTTCAGCAGCCTAGTGAATGGGCATTTTCTCAAAATATGTTTTGCCTGAGCCTTCCATGGCTCCTGTGTTTTGTAAATATTGATCTTTTTAGTTCTTTGTTTTTATTGTTTTTATCATTTCGGCTTAGTAAATGACTCCATAGCCCAACAGCAAGGCACTGGAACTACAAAATGAGTCCTTAAAGCGTCACAGGAACGACTCTATCCCCCATGGAGCCTAATGTTAGCAACATTTCTTGTCTTTGGCATCGGGATACACAGGTCTGCAGGTTGCACGAGGAGTGCCCAAGCGCAGCGCATAAAAGAAGTCCTTTTCGAACTTAAAATCAAGCGAGCGAACATTTCATTCTTCAACGAAAGGATTCAGCGACAGAGCAAGAACAGCAATTGATGGGTAATTGCAGATTAACCGAATCGCATCAAGTATAGTGCTAAAAGTTTTAAGGAAGTCAACGGTTGGAATCCTTCGAAAGGCACTCGCGAAGTTACGAGGGCCGCTGATCGCAAACAGTTCAAGCGCAGTGTTATTTCTTGAGCTCAGGGTTCGTAAGTTCGAAGGGCGGACCATATCCCTTTGGTTACGTGAAGTTCCGAGTTACGAAAAGTGTCCGGAGGAGGTCAACCGTCGCTGACCATCGCGTCTCGGGACTTCGCGAGGGGAGAATGCCAAAGTCTGATACTCCAACTCGCGAGGTCATGATTAGCGAGAGGCGCTAGTACCTGGGCCCGAGCCAACGGTTACATGTGGAGAGCGCTGACCAGAAAGGGAGCCCTGCCCGTATCGTCGTCTCGGGAAGCGGGAGTCAAAGAAGAGGAACCAAGGGTCTCCGACTCGCGAATCGCAAAATGAAAAGCACTTTTAATGACGGGCCCATAGTATCGCCGAAAGTGTTCCAGGCCGCCCGATCAAAAGAAGGGTACGTGATGTGCGATTAAGTTCTATCGTCCCTTTGCGCATCGCGACCTCAAAGAGAAAGGATCGACCTCCTCCCAGCCTCGAGGCACGAAGCACCGAAAGCGCCCAAAGGCAGGCCCACAATATCGAGGAATAGTCTCAACCGCCCATATAAAGAGGACACATGTTGCGTGATTAGGCTCCCCGCCTTCTCGCCCATCGCGATTTCAAGAAGCATGGATCAGCCCCTTCATATCCGCGAACCTCGAAAACACCTTTGGGAGTAAGCACAGGGTCATAGCCCGTGGTCACTGGGGAAAGAAAAGAGTTGTTCAGGAAGGGCCGAAGGCGTCGTGTATGATTCACAGAAGGAATTACCGTGACCTCCAAGTGCCATTTGATCTGACCTTGGTCCTGGTTTTTCGCTTGGAGTAAATGAAGGCGAGAAAGGGTGGTTGAAACATCCCTTCATTCATTAAATGTGAGATATGGAAGGTCTGGCAAGCAGTCTGCTCGAAGCGGTCTTGTGTACCGTTTTCTTTAAAAGAAGCCATGCCGAAGTCTTCGAAGAGACAGAGAAGTATGCACACGCTAGCCCAGCACTTAATGGCTCAGCTACCCTCCCCCTACAGGGGCCATGCGCAATTAAGGTGGAGACAGACAGAGAAATCCTGTCCGAATTTGATTAAAAAGACACCGAGCCCTGGGTGACTGGGCACGCCTCTATTGGGCGAATTTTCCTGAGTATATAGGCTCAGTTTTTTGTATTTTGTAAGTATCGATGGTAGAGCGAAGCTCCCCGATTGTAAAGTTTTAACACACTATAGTTCTCTGGTTATGCATCTGTATTTGAGATTTATTGTTTTATGACAGACAGTCTTTCTTACTCCATCTAGTTTTCATCTTATACTAAGAGAGTTCGTGATCGACTGATTCGCACGAATTATGGCGATTATGTTGTGATAAAGGATTTATCGTGGCACTATTGTTTTCTCTGGTTTTCTGCATTTGAGCGTAAGAGGATCTTGCATTTAGATGTCTTCTTCCACAGTCTGTTAGGAGCCTGATGTTTATGGCAGAGCTTTGCATCTCTCTGATATAAGTCTTTCCCCTACTCACCCCTACTACAACTCACTGCCTGAAGTTATATAAGACCTCACTTGCCCATGCATGCCTGGCCTAGTTTCGGAGTTAGAACCACATCGTTTGAGTTAACCTCCATTTGATCACCCCATTAAACAAATCATGACATAAACTGATGGGCGTCGGGCTCTACTCCTACTGCAATCCAGGGGTGACTTCTTACGCTAACAAAAATGACAACAACTATGGAATTGGATGAAAATACTTAGAGGAAAATTGTCTTGTAGCAATGTTTATCCGTGGGTTACAAGCGAGCGGAGAGGTATTAAATTCCTGGAATATGAATCTCAATGTTTCATGATTTTTTTTTTCAGTTTAGTGTGACATATTTGTGTTGTCGAATGTGCCTAGGAGCCACTAGCACAAACCCATCTAAGATCAGTCTAATATATATATTGTTTGAGGCTGGGAAGCTCAGGGTTGTACATTTGGATTTTTAATATTTGATATAGAGGCTATTTGTGTGAACTTTGGATATGCATCTTTGAGTTTTTAAACATCCAGAGATATACCAAAAACTCAGGTTTAGATGAATCTGTACTAATGTCCATATTCAACATACCCAATGCTCCATTACACACTCACAAAAAAATAAAATAGTTGATAGATCAACCCAACCCAACAAGTTGTTTGGAACTTTCAATATATTGGTAGAATCATCTCCCCAACTTCACACCCGACCACCCCAGCGAGTAAAGAGTAGAACACGCTGACAATAAGCTTTAGATCCTTTTATAGGACCTATTCTCTACTTGGAAATGAAATGGGTCCATGGGACTTTCAGATCATTAATTTCCATGGACCAATGGCTGCATAATAGCTTTTTGTTCCACATGGAATTATCGCATTATCAACTATGTTACTCCTCTATACTACCCAACATAGCACTATCCAGCTTGTTACTCCCGAAGTTCTCTACCATTGGAGAAAAGGATTCCATGCTTAAGTTTGGATAAAGTTAGTCCAGAGATATAAGACCTCAAATGCAACACCATGTTGCATAATCATTACAAAATTCTTGAGATCTCATCAAAATTATCTGATCAGTAGAGTAGTAATAAAAACTCCAATCCTCTGAATCCAGTTCCAGGATTGATATT